>JACCGJ010012062.1:0-12818 GCA_013407085.1 Atriophallophorus winterbourni
ATACTTCTTTGTTGCATAACGATTTGACGACACCTGCGTATTGACTCATGGTAACTATACAACTTGATTATACTTGACATTACATGTTTATTTTATACCTATTTCCTGAATGTATATTAACTATGATATGGTAATTGTGAAGCTATGTGCTTTTTGCGACCATAAATTCTTGAATCTTGAATCTTGAAAAGAAAACCAATCTATTCGTCAATTTATTCTGCAATTGCAAACACAAGCTTCACGTTGTGCATTTGAAGACAAAATATATGATCATTTAAGCGATCGTTTAATTGCTGGTGTCAATGAACCTGATTTATATCGTCAATTATTGATGTCGAATAATCGACATTTTGAAAATGTCAAGAGAATATGCGAACATTATGAGGATGCTTCAAAAGAAATTAATCGTCAAATTAATGCTGACACTCAAACTGTTTTGTTCGGAAACTCCAGATCTAAACTTCAGTCAAGCAACCGACCACAGCGACAAAATCAATCGAGTTGACGTGTTGTGCGGACGCATAAATTTGTGCTCTCATACTTTTGGATTTATTTCCTTACCTGCTTGTCTGAGCTAGACGGTTGGACTCGTCTTAATTTGCTCGTTCGGAATATACCAGTTTCAACTTCGAACAAGGTGAATACTTGAAAATCGAATTTTTCAAGTTTTTACCCAAATTTACCTACGCGTGCAATATCCCTGGCGATTGAAAATATCGTTCCGGTTCGGGCGCTGTTGAAAAGTCCACATCATTTCCAATCGACTGAAAGTTTTTTCAACTCTGTCAGATCGAAACTTGTTGAACAGCATCACGTGGATTAAAAATCGTTTGCTTTTTACCTCTTGGATCGCGTCACTCCGATCCAACACATTCACTCCACCGCTATCTATCGGTCTATAAACAACCTCATCGCCTAGTGCACTGATTCATCACTCGCTGGATTGTAACAATGACACGAAGGATCACCTTGAAGCCCCAAACAAAGAAGGCAGCACGTGATGTCTGTCAAATCTGTAACAAAGGGGTAAGTGCCCGATCTCATGTGGTTAAATGTTTTGGCTGCCTGGGTAAAATACATATCAACTGTGATAAAGCCCTAACGCAGGAACTGGTATTGTTTATTAATAACGTATATTTCTCCGGCGTTTGCTACGTATTTAGTGCATGTCGAAATAAACAGCATAGTGATATAACTACAAATCCTCCAGATGAGGCAAAGCTGGAATCTCGAATAGAGATTTTAGAAAAATGTTATCGAAAACTCGAGGAAACACTTAAGCCAATTTCATTAGATACAATTGTCAACAAAATTCTACCCGAAATAGATGTTGCTCAAGGCGGTAAAAAGTATAATAAAAATACACCAAAAAGCGCACCCTTGACTGAGTGTTGTGAGTGCTTATCCGGATGCAACAAAGATGGTCCTATTGAACCCTGCTTCCCGTGGTCATCACCAAATAAAATCGCGAACACTTTAGCCAAGACTCCCCAACGTCTAGTTGCATCACACTCTAACAACCCAACATTTGCCCATATTGTGACTAAAGCAGGTAAGTGTTTGACGGGAGCACTGACGCCTACACTTCAGGCGAAAAAGGAAGTTCTGAGCAAAACCGTCTCACATCATATGAAGCCAATATACTCTATCAAACACGGAAAGAATTTAAGCGTAATCTGCACCAATATTACTGAGTCAGAAATCACGCTCTTTCATGCAAGGCAAAAACATGACCTTGAGAATTGGTCAGATATTTGCAATCGAATTGGCTGAGATGGTATACACCCGGTATCGGTAACTCGACTCGCTCGTCACCCGAAGTCTCCCAACCAAGACAAACCACGTTTGCTTAAGATCACTTTTGCCAACGAAAAGGACATGGAAAATGTCCTACTCAATTCGCATTTGCTCCGAGCTCAAAATGACTCACACCAACGCATACATGCTGACGTACCTTGGTGGGAAAGGCAACGAACACCCAATGGTCGGGATCAAGCAGCATCAAGGAGTATTATTCTGCTTGACGTTCCTGAAAATACAGGAGCCACAACGGTTTACGAAAGAAAAGAGCACGATCGTAAACAGTGGTCATTTATTGCCGAGACTATCGGCTCTTCAAATTCTGTAGTCGTTGACACATACCGAATACCTTGCTCGCCAAACTATCAAGGAAAATGTTCAAATCCACTTAAGATTACATTTTTTTCAAGTAGTATGGCAGATGATGTCCGATATGTACTAAAACTATACAGAAAGAGATTACCCGATAACGTTAGATTGTGCAATCCCAGAGTTGTTGATGTCAAATTGCAGCCTTCCATTGCAAAAACATCCGAGTCTGACTCAAATTCGCCAGTGAAAATATCTCAACTTGCTTCAAAAAACGACAAAAGTCCGACGTCGGACCAATAAATACTGTTACTGACTCGTTGTTACATGCTAAAAGCTCAGTAAAGTGTCTTTATACGAATGCCCAAAGCTTGTTTAATAAATTGGCTGAACTAACCGAGCTCTGCAAACGATACTCACCAGACCTCGTCGCTGTGACTGAAACCTGGTTTCAATCTTGTATGACTGAAAGCGAACTGTCGATCCCAAACATGATACTATTACGGAACGATCGTCCACGAAAAGGTGGTGGTGTGGCTTTATACTTTCACGAACGTCTTCAGTGCATGAAGATTCACGATCCCAATCTCGAATCAGAAGATACCCTCTGGTGTAGCCTTACGCAGGAGTCACAGGACGACTGCATCATTGGTATAATATATCGCCCTCCATCTTCGACGGATGCTCAAAACAACAGGGTATTAAAGGCTCTACAATATGCTGAAGAGATGCGAAGCTCTCAATTACTGGTCATGGGAGATTTCAACCTTCCTCATCTTTTTAACAGATCAGATCACCCTCTACACACACCTGATCATAAATTCCGTGAGCTGATCGATATGATTCCACTGCATAACCATGTGTCCGACTTTACTCACAGAAAAGGATCAGAGTTACCGTCCGTTTTGGATCTAATCCTTACTTCCGAGACAACAGCAGTTGAAGGTGTTGACTACATTGCCCCTCTCGGTCGAAGTGATCATCTTGTGTTAGGTTTTCAATATGTATGCAGCGCTAGACGAGGATGTAAGTCCGCAAAACTATTCAGGAGGATCGACTACGTGAGTTTACTTGACGCGCCTGGGTTAGTAAATTGGCGAATGCTTGATTATCACAACACGGAAACACATTGCACCACACTTACAAAAAGTCTTCAGTCAAGCATATATCAAAATTCGCGATTTGTTAATGAACGACGGGTAAACGACTTTCGCTTTAAACTTCGTAGTCGCACGAAAAAATGGATCGGGAAAAGGAACTCTGCTTGGTTTGAACACAGAAATATCAAGACTGATGCGTCATGGCAACAATTTTGCGGAATTCGCAACAAAGTAAACACTCTCATCAAAGAAGACAAGCAAAATTACCATCGCTTTCTATCTTTGAAAATGGAAGGAAATCCTAAATTGCTTTATCGGATTGTCAATGCTCGATCGAGCGTGAAACCAGGGGTGTTTCCTGTTCTTACTGACGAGGGATTAACAGTCTCAGCAAAGGAAACAGCTGATGCTCTCGCTCAATTTTATGCTGAAGTATTTAGTCCGTTAGCGATTGACGACTGAAGAATTACCGCCATCAACAGTGACGCAACAGCTGACTGAGATCGAGATAAATCCAGTGATTATACAACGACATTTGTGTCGAATGAACCCTAAGAAATCCCCTGGAGCGGATGGAATCACTCCGACTATACTAAAATCCTGCGAACAGCAGCTGTGTGAACCTTTGTGTGAATTGTTTAAACATTCTCTAATTGAAGGAGTGGTGCCAACAGAGTGGAAGACAGGGGTAATTTCACCTATCTACAAAGGCGGTAGACGTTCAGATCCGGCAAACTACCGCCCTGTCACCCTACTTCCTGTGATATCCAAAGTTCTAGAGCGTATAGTGACTGAAAATATAGTTCATCACGTGGAATCACAAAATATGCTATCTGTAGCACAGCATGGTTTTCGTAAATCTCGCTCATGCTTGACAAATTTGTTGACGGTTTTAAATGACTGGACCCAAGCGGTTGACGAAGGAGCTAGCATCCACGCTTGTTATCTGGATATGTCTAAAGCTTTTGACCGAGTTGATCACTTTCGATTAATACAAAAGCTGAAGCAGATGGGTATCAGCGGACAGCTACTCATATGGCTTGAAAGTTACCTCAGTGGGCGCACGGCGATCGTTCGAATCAGCGGGGTACAATTACAGGCTATTGATGCCTCTAGTGGAGTCCCGCAAGGTTCAGTCCTCGGGCCAGTAATTTACTTGGATTACATAAACGACCTACCAGAGACGGTCGCATGCAAGGTGATTATTTTTGCTGATGACATTAAAGTTTGGACGCGGATAAAAACAACTGCGGACTGTGTACAGCTGCAACGTGATCTAGATGCTCTCCATGAATGGTCGGTACGGAATAATTCACCATTCAATTTCCTAAAATGCAAGGTGTTGCAAATTGGTGAGCCAGTCCAATACCAATATCACTTTGGGCAAACTATTTTGAGCTGGACAGAATCGGAAAGGGATCTTGGAGTCTGGGTATGCGGCAGCCCGAAGAACAGCCTGCATTGTGAGGCTATCTACAAGCGTGTTTCCAAGCTTCTAGGTATGTTGCGACGGATTTTCAGAACCTTCTCGCCTGGAACGTTGCCCACCATCATGAAAGCATATATATTTCCAACCATGGAGCATGCATCACAAGCTTAGACTCCGTGGTTAAAAAAAGATATACTGTTGCTGGACAAAATATACCATCGCGCAACCAAACTCGTAATAGGTTTCCGGAATCTAACGTACGAGGAACGATTGCAAAAACTGAGGCTCCCCACTCCCATTCAAAGAAGCCTTCGAAGCGATTTGATACTGACATACAAGATATTAAATACCCCACATCATTTCTTAAATCATTTATTCGAATACCGTGAGTCACGACATACACGCAGCCACTCAGCGAAACTGCAAATTCCCCACTCCCGCATCAGCTGTCGCCGATATTTTTATTGTGTACCTGTCTCTTTCCTTTGGAATTTCCTCCCCGAAACTCTTGTCATCTCTCCCAGCATTGAAAGGTTTATTTGAAATTTGGATACTCATTTGTTGCATAATGATTTGACGACACCTGCGTATTTACTCATGGTAACTACACAACTTGACTATACTTGACATTACATGTTTATTTTATACCTATTTCCTAAACGAATATTTACTATGATATGGTTATTGTGAAGCGGTGCTTTTTGTGACCATAAATTATTGAATCTTGAAAAAAATGATTCTGATGTCAAACTAGACAGAATAAGCAAATTCGTCAAAAGCAAATCCAACTTTGACAATCAGGAATTTGGAAAATGTGCATCTTGTGGCAAGTTACATTCTCGATTTACTTGTCCGTGTCGTAATGCTAAATGTTTTAAATGTGGTAAACTTGGACATATTCAGTCATTTTGTCGAAATTCTAAGACATGTTATGTGCATAGTAATGATACAAAAGTCGTCAATGTTGAAAATTAAATCAGCTTATTATCATTATCAGTATCGTCATACACAGTGTCTCATATCCGCAAACGTATACTCAGTAATTATGTTTCCAAAGAATTTATACTTGATACAGGAAGTGTGGAATCATTGATTTCATTGAATGACTTGAACCATTTTGCCCCTTATGCACAAATTCATCGATCTGACATTTCGATTCACGGCGTTACATGACATTCTGTACCTGTTGGTGTCGTTTCCTCTATTCCAGTCAGATATGGTACTGCCAAACCAGTTGAGTGTTCATTCATTGTCACGAAATCTAGTCCACCAATCCTTGGATTAAAATCGTCGAAGTTACTCAATATTTACTTTTCCTTTTTGTCTACAAGTTCATTATCAAAGTTCGACTTTCATGCAATAAAAGATTTAACGAGTCAGTGCGCATCGCATTCCAGTGGCATGAATATAAAATCTGTTCATTTAGAAATAACTGGTGATCCTATATTTGGGAAACGTCGCCTGATTGCATATGGTCTAAGAAAACCTGTCGGAAAAGTTAAGGTTCTGAGGCATACAAACGATGATGATACCTTTGCCGCTTGGCGAAAAACGAAACGTTGACTTTCATACATTCTATCATAGTATGGAGAACGCTCCCGTTAATCTGGATGTTTAAGCTGTATCTGGAAAGACAGTTCGACCGATTTCTAACAGTGCCATTGATCGTGCTAAAGCTCTTTTGTTTGATGATAAAATTTGACTTCCCTATCAACCGACTCAAGCGCTACTCCTGTTAACACGTCCATATCCGACCGTAGCATTGATTTAAAAGGAAAATCTAGTTTTCATTATCAAGAAAGTGGCTTTAAAGTTAACAAACTTTATTATTTATCAGATACCATTTCAAATAAATCACCAAACTCATCTTATCGAGCGAATTCATCACTAGCTCATCTAAACGATCATCAGATAATGTACTTTTCAAAACCGCTAGAGGAAAAGCCTTAATGGCACCTTCGACTACTGCCATTAAAAAAGCGAGACAATTGTTGGCAACTGTGGATGACGTTACGGGTTCGCGGAAACCTCCGTGTGTTTAATCAATTCCAACTTCCAGTCAACGGACATGCCTGTATGAATGGAATTGAATTGAAATGCGAATCCCAACAGAAATCGAATTTGAGAAGTCACGGCACGGCAAACAGAATGTAATGTGTTTAACGGGTGAGTTGATTATGTACCAAAATCGTATTCAACAAATGAATATTGTTCACTGTGTTATCGAACAGAGAATCGGTGGAATGCGAGTGATAACGATAACAGGAAATCGATAAATCAATATGGCATTATCGGCAATCGAAACTTGACATCCTGTTGGAGGAGAGTTCAGCCAACCAGCTCAGCTTGCATCGTGGTGGGTAGGATTTGCGGAACCACACCACAACCTTCCCCCCTCGAAATTGTTGCGTTGTTCCGATTCGCCAACCTCGCAGACCTTCTAAGAGCAGTTGACTCCTGAGGTTTCACACTTGGTTCTAGTTGATGCGTTGATTCCTGATTGATGTTTTCCTCTACTGACCTTTTGAATTGTACTTAACTTTTGTGACGTTGGTGCACACTTGCATCCTTTAGGTCAGTGATCTCAATCATTGAATTTCCGATCTGTCGCGTGACGATGCCATGAGCGGGTCTTAAGTCGTTTCCTCTGAAATAAGTCACATCACTCGAATCCATTCGGTGTAGGGAAGTTCGGAGTGTCCTGGATTTGAAAAACTTAGCTGGGCTCTCTCTGGTCGTGCAATGGACGGCATTACGGTATTGCAGTAGAAAGTTATCAATGAATACGTCCAAGGCTTGGAAGCTCCCAGGATTGGCTGAGTGAATAGCACTCTTGATAGTTTTCACAAGATTCTCTGCAGCGCCATTGGAACATGGATGCCGCGGAGCAGTTCGTAAGTGTCGGCACCCGATGCTATCCAGCCATTCCTCCATTTCATTGGAACAGAATTGGGCACCATTGTCAGTGATAAGTACTTGTGGGATTCCTTCACGGCTGAAACACTTCCTTAGAGCTTGCATTGTGAACGCCGTCGTTGCTGTGGTTGTCAGAAAGACTTCTGGCCACTTGGAATACGAGTCGATGATCACAAGTGCGAAGTACTTTCCCAAAAACGGTCCACAATAATCTGCATGGATTCGTTGCCAGGGAAGGTAACTGTCGGGCCATGGTGTCCAATCCCTTGGGCGTGAATTGATTTTGTGCAGGCAAGCCTCGCAGTTCATAGCTGTACTTCTGATGTCGGCATCAATTTCTGGCCACCAAACCTCTTGCCGTGCCAACGATTTCATTTTTTCAATGCCCATATGGCCCTTATGTAGATCGTCCAAGACAGGCTTCCTCAACGGTGGCGGGATGAGCAATCGGTCTCCCGACAAATCACACCGTCCGGTTGTATCAGTAGCTCATCACGGATCTGGTAAAGGCGTAGGTATTTCTTCCGTACATCTGGACGCCAACCGTTCCGTATGGCTGACATAACTGTTGAATAGTACTTCTTCGTGAACGTTCGTAGTTGCTCACGGGAAACGGCACATGATTGGGAGATGAGACAGCATGCTTCCGCTGGAGAAAGTTTTGCGTGCCTGGACAGAAAGTCGGCCTGCGGAATATCTTTTCCTGCTCTATGGACAATCTCATAATCGTATCCTGCAAGGTAGATACTCCATCTTTGTAACATCGAGGCCGTAGCTTTGGCAAGCGATTTCTTTGGATTGAATAAGAATTGCAGTGCTTGGTGGTCCGTGACAATCTGGAATCGTATTCCGAATAGATATTTGTGAAGTCGCTTGACTGCCCAGAATATCGCCAGCGCCTCCTTTTGCGTTTGTGAGTATCCTTGTTCTGCTTGGTTCAGCAATCGGGATATACAGATGATCGGGAACCCTTCCTGCTCCAACACAGCACCAATTCCGACGTCCGATGCATCTGTGATCAAAGTGGTGCGTTTTATAGGCGAAAACGCCACCAGTACTGGTCGGCCCACAATAGCTTGAATCAAGGTGCGCAACACTGACTCCAATTCATCATTCCATTCCCACTTTTCTGCATGCTGAGCAAGAAATAGCGGTTGTGCCCGGGCTGCGAAATTCGGAATAAATCGTGAGTAGTATTGAAGGCAACCCATGATTGATCGCAGTTTGCATTGGTCACTTGGTGATTGCACATTAGCAAGTGCATCGTATCGAGTAGGATCTGGTCGGTATCCTTTGGAATCTATCACGTAACCAAGAAATTGTAGTTCATTGACTCGAAACACGCATTTTGACGGCTTGATTGCTACGTTTTTAGCTGCAAGTCGTTCCATCAGTGCCAATAGTCTTTGGTCGTGTTCCTCATGCGTTCTTCCGTAGGTAATAAGATCGTCCTGGTAGGCTCGGACTCCTGGTGGGCCTTGGATCACTTTATCAATTGCCGATTGGAATATGCCTGAGGACACATGCAATCCGAATGGGAGGAAATTGAATTGAAATAAACCCCATGGAGTATTGATTGTCGTCAGTGGTTTTGACTTCTCTTCGAGTGGTATTTGCAAATATGCATTCGCAAGGTCAATCTTTGAGAATATCTTACTACCGTGAATTGCCCTCATAAAGTCTTTCGGCTCTTCTGTTGTCGCGGCACAACGCTTCAGTCTCGGGTTAAGTGTTAGTCTGTAGTCGCCGCATATTCTCGGTGTCTTTCCATCGCTTTTCACTGCTACAACAATAGGTGTTGCCCATGCTGACGAACCAACTGGAGAAATAATACCAGTGCTTTTTAACTTCTTCAGGGTATTGAAGACGCCGTCTCTCACACCATAAGGCAAAATTCTACGTTTCAGGAATATCGGATCACCTTCAACTTCCAGTGTTGCTGGCTCTACCTTCATGCCACCAGTGTTCGTTGAACATTGGACGACCAATTTTCGTAGGGAGGACTGAATTTGTTCTCTTGAATTCTCAACGGGCACAACATTCAGCGATACAGGATGCTTGAGGGCTCGCAGGGCTTTCAGACCGAGGATTGCTGGACTGCTTTTAGATACCAAGAATCGGACTGGAATTGAAATCTCCTTGTCTTGTTTCACAAATAAGGTGGTTTCACCTGTCAGTGGCAAATTGTGTCCGGTAACGCCACGAAGTTTAACGTTGGTCGGTTGCACATGCGCCTCTGGGGCCACCCGGTTCAAGATTTCGGCGGGAATGACTGATTCACTGCTACCGGTATCGACGATGAATTCAGCAGTTTCACTTGAATCAAACTGCAAGGATTTGTAGATGAATTGTTGTGCTGGACTCTTCAGTTGCAGAACATAAGTTGAACTGTCATCCTCCTGATTGACCACTGGATTCTGTTGGGTCAGGTTGCATTGTTTACTCCGACAAACCTTCTTTATATGTCCGCTCTTACCGCATCCATGGCACACTGCATTGCGGAATCGACAAGTTGACCGCAAGTGAAGATCACCACACGACATGCAGTTATTTATCGGCTTTACGGTCTTGTCTCGGGCTTGGTTTTCACTTGTCTTGTTGGCATGGTGCCGGTGTCTTGGCTGATTGGATGTGAGTGAACTTATCTGAAAGAACACGGCACCTTGTTCGGTTGTCGCAGCAGTCACATCATCTCGCTGCTCGCAGATTTCACGGGCTTTGGCGTAGGTCAGGTCAGGTTTCATCAGCATTTTTCTTTGTAGGTCAACATTGTTAATACCAGCAATGAGACGATCCCTCAAATTATCTTCTAATAGATCACTGAATTCACATTTAGCAGCCTGTTTCTGTAGAATAATGATGAACTCACGGCAGCTTGTATTAGGATTTCGGACCAGTGTGTTGAATTTTGCCCGTTCGGAAGCTTTGAAGTTCACCGGCATGACATGCTTCAGTAGGAGTGTCTTCAAATCTTGGAACAGCATTGATGCTGGAGCCTTTGGATAGGGTAGGTTCTTAAGTACCGAATATAATTCACGTCCCCCGTAGGTCAAGAAAAATGTTGACTCATTCTCCGGCTTGAAGTCCTTCCGAATGTTGCTCCACAGCTCGAATCGTTCCACCCACTCTTCAATTTCTCCAGGATTAGAATGAAGATTTAATGGTTCAAGAGTCGGTTGATCCATCCTGCTCGCGACGCCAAATTGTAATGAAATTGAATTGAAATGCGTATCCCAACAAAAATCGAATTGAGAAGTCAAGGCACGGCAAACAGAATGTAATGTGTTTAACGGGTGAGTTGATTATGTACCAAAATCGTATTCAACAGATGAATATTTTTCACTGAGTTATCCAACGGAAAATCGGTGGAATGCGAGTGATAACGATAACAGGAAATCGATAAATCAATATGGCGTTATCGACAATCGAAACTTGACATCCTTTTGGAGGAAAGTTCAGCCAACCAGCTCAGCTTGCATCGTGGTGGGTAGGATTTGCGGAACCACAGCACAATGCTTTTCATGAACAAGCAACAAACTTGTCACATACTTTGTCTTCCGAACCGGTCAAAGGATCGGGAAGACTGAGCAAAAAACCTATTCAATATTACAAAAATCCGAGGACGATTAGGAGCAGCGGTGGATGTGATGATTGTTTGAATAACAATCAATAATAATCAATAATTCTGTAATTCAAATTTTTGTTGTTAAAGTTACATTACATAATACACACTGTGTGATTTGAGTGAGCGTGGTTAATTCTCACTTCTATTCCTGGGTTGGTTATCCCACTCAATTCAATACAATTCAATTCAGTTCTTAATCGCTATACGTAAGGATCATTATTGTCAAGGAGGAACATCTCACTGTTCCGCATGTTGAATGTCTTAGCATTCATGGCCGCCGAATTCGACACGTTGTCCAAATCACAATGCAGCATCTGACAATCATCTGTAGAACTGATTCGCGTCCAAATTTTTATATCAGCCGCAAGCCGTACCAATTTGTATGACATGAGGTGATGGGGTAATTTGTTTATATATAATCGAAAGAGGAGCGGACCTGGTACGGATCCTTGTGCGACTCCCTTGGTGGTTTTGAACATTTGGGATAGCACTCCGTTTACTTTCATTCGGGCGTGGTGATCTGACAGGTAGTCGCACAACTATGAAAGGACTGGTTCACATATCCATAAACGTATCCGTTTTAAAAGAATTAAATGATGATTGACTTTATCAAAAGCTTCAGAAATGTTAAGTAAAGAGCGTGAATGCAAGAAGATCTATCCAACTCCTTCATCAAGTCGTCCAACGCTATGAGAAGATTCGTTAGACAAGAGCGATGAGATCGGATTCCATGCTGCGCTGGCGAGAACAAATTACGCAATTTTAAGTGTGTAACCATTCTTCCTCAGACTGTAAGTTCTATGGCCTTACCAATACCACGTACGGGTGTAACAAGATGACAATTTGCAGCGTCAGCTTGGCAGCCGCCTATAAAGTTAGGTATAATCAAGCGGGACTTTTAATCTTTCGGTACAATTTTCTTGAGTGCAGAATATTTAAGTCGGTTGGAACGCGGTTTACAAAGCTGACGACGGCATAACCTGGGGACACACGCACCTGGTAATTTCCTCGGAAATTTGAAGTAAATTCGAGAGACGCTCACCCTGATAATTTATTTCGACTGCACATTGACTATTCTGAGTTAGTTGCTCATCACTTTCAAATTGTCGAATATCAGATACAAAGCCGGTATGAAGAAAATTTAATTTTTGATTTGCCTATGTAAATGCATGTGCTGCAGTATTTCGTGATTATTTACTTTGCTGCATAGATTGTAAGCTCTTGCTCACCTCAAAATTGTTAAAACGTTTACAGGATCACTAGTACTTACCATTTAAACTACCACATTACTGATTAAAATGTCTGTCCGAATGTGTTTTCGCAATGAAATACGCCGGAGAATTTAGATCGACGAAATTGAAACGACACTGCCTTAACAATTTGTTCATTCGCTGTCAATGAGATGCTTTCAAATGGTATATACCTACTTCTGGATATTAAATTATCAACTTGCATACAGCAAAGTTGTTTTCTCTAAAAAGTCTGTAGTTTTGGTCAAACGTGAAATATTTGAAATTGGAATACAAGAAAACGCTCCGACTAGATCAAGATCTCAATTTGTTTGTCACAGTTTAAATGACAAGCGCCGTTTCAGCAATATGAAATGAAAGCTCAAAGCAGCGAACGTAATGTTGTGAGG
>JACCGJ010012063.1:0-15562 GCA_013407085.1 Atriophallophorus winterbourni
GGATGGTTGATGGATGGATGGATGGATGGATGGATGGATGGAAGGATGGATGGATGGATGGATGGATGGATGGATGGATGGATGGATGGATGGATGGATGGATGGATGGATGGATGGATGGATGGATGGATGGATGGATGGATGGATGGATGGATGGATGGATGGAGTAATGCAGGATGCTTGGATGAATAAATAAATGGTTGGATTCGTGGTTAAATTGGTAAATTGATTGATGAATTTTCTTGAATGGATAAAGCATCGATTATTAGATGTTGTGATATGCAGATTGTTCGCTGTTTTGTTTGTTTTTCATTGTGGCATAGCTCAATACTGTCTATTGTGAATCTCCCGAAGCAAATTAGATCATTTGTGGTGTTGTTAGTCGTTTTGTTATCAGGTTAGATGACATCATCAGCCAAACGTCTTTCGAAGCGTCGTGTTCATCGAATTTTTCGGTAATTATACCGCTTTTCTGCCTTTAACCATCAGTCACGCGCATTGTTCTAGTTAATGTTTCGCCTTTCATGTTAGCGATTTCGCATTGGTCCATATGTTGCAGCCAATTAGAAATGCTGGTTAATTGAATTTGTTGTTGAGTGTCACGCTGCCAGACATTATCGCACCTGTCGATCGTTTACTCTGGCTAATATTCATTTGCGATCTCAGTCGAACTCGTGCGAAAAGTTTAACAATATATATATATAGATATATATTTATATATATATATATATAATATAGTGCTGTAAATTCTTGTGCTGGGTTTACCACTCGATTGTCCGACATAGTTTTTTTCAGCAATCTCTGCATTAAATCGTGTATAAAATATTTGAAACTTCGTCCTCAGTGTTCTTGAGGTAATGGCGAAGTGTCGATATTGGTTCGAGCTCGATATTGATTCCGAGAGCCCGAAATACCCGAGCTGCAATTTCGAAAAAATGTTGAATGTATGTTATAGGGCGTATGCTTCTGTTTTTTCCTGGGGTTATTTATGAAGACGGTTGAACCTGGTGGGTAGTAGGTAGCTTCTTGGATTTCCATTTCTTCTGGAAACGTTCGAACAGATAATCTTGTGTTTGTCTTCTCAGTTCATTTGTGCTGCGAGGGTTTTCGTTCTTTTGAATAGTCTTCTGACCAAACTGCATTTGTGAATGTTCGGGTGCTCGCTGTGGAAGTTTATTATTTTATCGCTGCCTAAGGGTTGTACGCTAGACACATGTCTCTAAGATTCCTTTGCTTTTTCCTTTAACTTGAACGTCTAGGAACGGTAAACAGCCGTCAACTTCAGTTTTCTTTGTAAATTGGATTCCAGTTTATACACAATTGACCAGTCGAGGTTATTCCACGGATCTGTTTTTTCATAAGCATGATGGTGTCATCCATGTAGCGGATACATAATTTTGGTCAGATTGTTAGCAGGAAAATTTGTTGAAAATGCTGCATAACTGCCTCAGAAACTAGGCTGAAATCGGTTATCCCATTGTCGTTCCTCGAATTTGTTCATATATATTACCATTGAAATTGAAGTGCGTTTGAAGACACAGCTCGACGAGTTCCATTAAACACTTGTGTGTCAATCAATTTCCATTAGGTTTCGTTTCAGTTTTATTCAGTAAATATGATATAATTTGTTTGACATATGTAGTGTCGACCGACGTGAATAATGCCGTTACGTCGGAAGAAACATTTCGTTCGTTTTCTTCGATTTTCACTTCCTTTAATTTCTGCGAAACATTGTTTGTCAGAATTGCCTGATTGTTTAGAATGTTCTGTAACTAGGTAAAATATTTTTTCTGGCAGATTCTAGATATTCTGTTAGTTTGTCTTCTTGGCAACGAAACTACTGGGCGCAATAAAACCTTTTTTCGTGTATTTCCAGTAATCCGGAGAAACTGGTTATAGCGAAATCGTGCGGCATCATTCGCATTTGTTCTACTCCATTTAGTTGTTCAGCGAACTTCCATTTCTTCTAGGTCGCGTTGACATCCTTTTTGAGTCGTTTCGTCATGTCTTCGAATATTCTTCTGTATGTTTATGTGTCTTGGATAAGCTGTTCAGCGTTTCTGATATATTCTGACTTGTTCATTACGACGTTTATCCTATCTTTACCAACGGGAATTATAACAATGTTCTGGTCTTGTCGCAGTTCGTTCAACGCATCAATTTCGGTTTAATAATTGAGTTATATTCTATTTTCCTGACGAGTGCGTGTACAATTCTTTATCGGAAGTCTACTCACATATCTTCTGGGAAGGTATGGGATTTCAATATCAACCCCAAATTAGCCACGAATTGTGTGTAAACAGCAGCTTCCAATTTGAAGTTTAAGCCAAGAATTCGTTTTTCCTTCTCAGTAAGTTGAAATGTAAGAATAAATAATCGTTAAGTAAAAAAATTATTTACTGATATTTGAATTCAAAATTTCGATACTTACATTTTCTTTGTCTTCCAGGTGCCTCTGAAAAGCCAAATGTGAATTATCTGATAACTTTGTTTTTTTGTATAAAAATAACGTTAATATATGCGGTTATTATTACTCGATTAACATGAACTGGACTTTGCAATATTACTTCTCATCATAGAACCTTTTGTCATTTCTTTCCACATATTGTATAGTGAACAGAACTTTTGACCAGAAACCGAAATCAGTTGGGATCATCAGGACCGGCTTCTAGAAATCAGGCAAAATCAATGAGTATTTATCTATTCAACTGTTCATGTGTTGCAACATACATTGGCCTTAAGATGCGAATACTGGTAAAGCAAACGTCTGAATATTGTTTGAGTTGAACACGTTGCGATGTAAAGCAATGTTTGGTTAGGGTTGCCGCAGTCATTAAATTCCTAGTAGACTTAAAAGTGATCCAATCCAAAGCAAAGGTCATCCATCATGTGAACATTATTGACTTGTCAAAATATTACAAAACGCCACCGGTGCAGCATTTTCCGAGTTGTGCGACTTGTTTTATTCCATGAATGATTCGAAATTTCCAGTAGCGAAAAAGGATCCATTATCGGATATACGAAACATTTAGTATATCATAAAGTCAAAACTACGTAACAATTTCAGAGATCCATGACCGATGAGCGGCAATAATCATGGAATCGGTAATGTGATTCCGTCAGGAGTTACCAAAGTCATGTCTCACCATAGTCACAACCGTGAACATGTTTCAAGGCTCAGGGAACCTGATTTTACTGTCTGCACCTGATGACGACAAACATTTAGAAGCCGGTATTGGTGTAATTGATTGAAATATGGGCACTATGATAATTTGTTCGTGTATGAGCGCCTCGAGTACTTTGTCACTATTTGCCTAATGATTATGTATACCAACATCGTGGTTTTTCTACTAAATGTCCGGTTCAACATTTACATACAAGTATACAATCATACAACTGATAGAGTGTCGGCATCTGAATTATAATAAGTAATCTCCCTAATACGTTTTATTCGGACTGTGAGTTAACAAGTTTCTTTCCATGTACAGATACAGACAGTATAATTTCGGTGGATGTGAACAACACATCACTTTGATCATCCAGAAGCGCCTTGCGTGCTTGACTATGAATCACTATGTTATTCCGTTTTTGAACATCGTTGTTCGTTATTGTGAATATAACTTTGTAGAATCTCTAACAAACCACACATCGTATCGGCAATGCAATTCTTTGAAAACTCAAACATGTGAAGGTTGATTAAATTAAAAAAAACATATAATTTTCGTTTATCAAAAATCACGATGTACAAACAATCCAGTAAAACTCACTTCTCATTTCAGCTTTGGAGGTAAATTAAGTTATTGTTGATTATTACTGAGAACCCTTTGCGACGCAAAACAAAATATTGAACTCTTTTGTTACTGTAGGAGATATCTAGCATTTACATATATACGCGCTAAAAAAATAAATTTAGATGAGTTAAACGTGTTGTCCTGAAAACATGTAAGTCCTTACATTTATTTTCATCACAGACACACAACGCCCGGTTTAGTACTGCTCGGATTCATCAGATAGATATCGAAGGCACAGAATCCGCGTGCTTCAAAATTGTGAAATATTATACACAAGGAATCAAAATTTAAAATACACAGTTTTATCAACCTTGCACGAATATCCATTCAATAACACAAGGACGTTTGTTGGAAATGAATGCAAATACGTTTGTATTTGATTTAAAGCATTTTGTTGATCAAAATCCAAAAGTTCACGTAACTTTCATCGGGTAAATTTTGAGTGCTAATCACGGGGTTTCTGATGACATGCTGCAAAACACCATCCAGCTCATTTCTAGAACAGTAAACGCAGAACATTTTGACGATCACATTTACTAAACAATTCGAGTTACAAAATGATTTCTTTGGAACATTGTTGATAGCCGCAATCGAACGATAAATAATTCGACGAGACCGATCAAACAACCTATGCAGGGTGATTTCTTGAATCATACCAGTTGGCATGAAATAAATTGGTAAATATTATCATAGTTATAACGGGAACAGACATGTGTAGGATCTGGGTTTTCGATTGTTTGTTTTGCATATATCAAATGAGCGTGTGCGTTATTTAGTAATTGTCATGTGTGCAATAAACTATTTCGAGAAATCGGCTTTTCCCTCATGTTCTTGGGTTCGTAGGTGAACGAAATGGTCATTGCACAGATTGGTCTCATACTTGAAGCAGGAAACAATCAGTGTCTGTAAACGAGGAGAATAACGTCGTTGATGTTGTATCGATGAGTCGAACGGTGCGATAAGTGGCCAGTTGTTTATCAGCTGTCGTTTAACGTTTACAACACCCGTAACATTATGACTGAATAAACACTTTTGGGAATCAGATATTATTTTTTTTGTCAATTATTTTCTAAAAAAATGTGTTGTGAAATTACAGGAAACATGTATGATAGAAAGTGAACTCTTCAAAGAAATGATTTCAGGGCATGTCAAATCCATAGTACGTTTCAATACGTGTTCTCCGAAAAAAACCTATTCATAATCCAATGTTAAAATTTACAGCTTTCATTGAATAAGGTTTGTACATTCAAACCACGATGTTCAAACACGAAATCACAAAGAAATTTTTGATCACGCGCTCTTATCGCTGATAAATGTACAATGTAATATGTTGCGCTTACATCGCCCGCATTAACACGCCCCAAGCGGTTTCTGGCTGTTTGCCATCATCAGGTGGGAAGAGTAAGATTAGTTTCGGTGAGCCTCGTAACAGGGAAAATAATTTAACCGAAGTCGGACTTTAAAGAACTATTCAGCAGGATTTGTGCAATGAACAGTCATATTATATCTCAGAAGCACATATTGATTCCTGGACAAGAGCTTGAGTTGGCCATAGTTAGTTGTTGCTCCCAGTTTAGAGGTGAAAAGTTTGTGCGATAGTATACATTTTTCATTCAATAATAATTTGTATTTATTAAATCTGTTACATGTAATGAACAAGTGCAATGAAAACTGTACTTGTATACATATAGCGAAACAATCACAACGGGTTAATCGAATAGTACTTACGGGCCTCACTGAATACCGTACCATCTGATTCTGTTACACAAAAACAATTTTTAAAAATGAAAGTGAATATATTTATATGTTCTTATGCGGTGTTTCTCAATCAATGATAATGCGATGGTAATAGAAACGTGTATTGGTAACAAAAATTTCAGATGATGCGTCGAAATTATTTTCATTGGTCAGAGTGAGCCAAATTATTTGTAGAAACTGATCACAGTTATAATGTTTTGCTGTACGAGGCTCTCTTCATTCAGTTAATGATAAATTATATACCAAGAGATTATATTATTCCTTTGCAATACAACAAAATATGTTAAAAATCGCGTGCATAGAGTTTTGTGTAATTACTGAAAAATTATGACCCAAGCTTTTAAACTCGTCCACCATTATATGTGTTGTGAGTAAAGTTTCGAGAAATACCTGAAGTCATGAATTGAGAAAACGATATCTTTTTCTGTGTGTTCCAGGAAAAAATACGATGTTTTTGTTTGCCTTGTTCGTAAGATGTCGATCTTGGATATACAGCGCAGGTGCATGAATTTTCCATGCACCTTGGCTTCTGGGATGACCAAATAGATCGACGGTCGATGAAAATCAGTTGCACGCCGGGGACGTGATCTGCTTATTGCAGCAAATAGCTGTATTCGCTTTCCCGCAGCTCAGATGTGGCTTTTTTCATTTAAAGTTAGAAGTGACAGGAAGCGTATGTAATCGAAGAAATTATACGTTAATCAAGTCAACCTGAGAATCATGAACAGATTGTTTTTAGACACGTAAAAGCCTCATTTTGCGTACCGGGTGTTTGTGACAGGTTTTCAATTAACAGGTGAACAATCAAAAACGTCTTCTCCGGTTTAAATCGTTCCCCCGTGTTTTGAAAATACACTACAATTAAACTATTCACCTTTTCAAAGCAACATTCACCTGAGAAAAAGGCTCATTTATTTTGGCTCAAAGAAGCAGCTGGTTTGAATAGTGAGCTTTCGTTTGCCTCCAAGCTGCTTTTTAATTACTGGTTTGTTCTTGTGGACGGCTGATATGATTGCAATTAAACTAATTAGATAAAACTTGTGTTCAAAATCGATTTGTTGCAGACAGCTGATTGTCATGTCCAACATTCATATCGAATTAAAAATTTCAAGCAACAACAATGGACATTGATATTTGTTTAATGATTGACCCTGGTCAGATCCGGCATTGTTACACATGTATAGTATAGAATGATATGACATATACGAAATGGAAATCATTCCGTTAATTTAAGAGTTTTGTTGACGAATACATGGATGTTTGATCCAAACAGATTAATTAAGCTTCGTGATAATATACGGAACATTCAATGTGTGAAATGACTTCACTCTGATCTCTGTAGATCAATCCGCTTTTCCAGCCATTTCGGTCAGTATTAATGACATTATACTTTTTTAATAATAAAATATCATTATTGTGAATATTTAGCAAATGATGTTTGAAATATTTTGTCGTTACTTAATCACAAGCATCAACTTGATTGATCATGTGACTGCTGAGATCTTAAAGGCGTTTCTGCTTCAACTTACTTGTAAATTTCTTTATGCAACCCTATAATTTCCTTGGTCTTGTCACAAAGATGTAGCTGTTCATCACAAGAGGTATTGAGGTTATCGCACGTCTAATCCTTACCTCCATAGATTCAACCCGAAATATGATTACAGATCCTCACTTCCACGGATGTGATTGATTGGTCATTTCTTTTAATGATGCACACTTGCTGCATCAGGTTCTTAAGGAATTCAAATCTTATTTACGCGAAGCCACAATATTTTGCCAAGCTATTTTAATACCGCAAAATAAAGCACATTTTTCTGTTTCCTAACCCGATATTTGGTGGAACAATCAAAATCTCCTATCGGTCACAAGAAGCAAGAGAAAGTATGAATTTTGTCATTCAATATTCAACCCAGCTGTCTTTACGTGACGTTTTTGCAAAGGTATTTGAGTGTGGTTTAATTTATTCGGTTGCTGAAAATTCCATTAACAAGAAAAAGTAATTTATTCTTTGTCTTCATAAAAATATTTTGTCAGTTGATGATTTCTTCATCGTTTTCATTCTTCAAGAAATTAATTTTGATTCAGTATTTGATATTGATATCAATTGATATGATTGATATAATTTTGCTTATATTTCAATACTAATGTAAGAATACAAGATTGTAATGGTACGTTTGAGAAGCACGTTTAGCAGAAGAAAATTATTTCATCACGAATACCAAACGTATGAGGGTTGAACACAGGGGTGGTAATTTCTGCATAAACAAAACGAACCGTAAAAAACTCGAATATTACGGCTGCTTTAATATTTTCATACATTCAGATTCTAACATACCTGGGGTTCTGAAAGACTCTGTTCAAAAATAAATCACGGTAAGTCAGTTTGTTTCATCAGAATATGTGACAGAAAAGTATCTCAGTCCCACATAAACCCACGACCGGTTTCGATTTGCTTGCACTCATCAAATAGGCGGGGTACGATCGGAATTTGCGTACTCGAAAGATTGGAAGAATGTGAAACCATGTGTGTTTGTATGTTAATGCTGAGTTATATTGCAAGAACATCCGGTTTGATTACACCTACATTAAACACATGTAGACGAGGTTAAATCAAAAAAATTTGTTTATAAACATGAGATTTGACGCATGTGATTAAAGTTGATTCTCTTGCCTTACTTACAAAAAGTGGTTATTAAGTGCGAAACTTGTTCTCCTAGTAAGCTATTCGTTAGATGTGTGTGTGTGATGTAAATGCATGCAAATAAGCAATTTAGTTCACGGTTATGTGTTGAACCATTTTCTACATGTGTTTTGACATAAGTGATTGAGTATAATTGTCATACCAACCTTATCCAACAGTGCCATACAAGAGCAAGTTTTTTTAATTAATCGACTGTTTGAAGCGCATGCTCATCCTGATCATACTATTCTTACCCGATGAGTGCAAACAACAAGAAACCGGTCGTAATTTGGGTTGGTTATTAAGGTGCCACAAATGAACGTTTTTGTTTATGATCATTGGTTTAAGCGCATTCTACATGTGTTTAGGCTATTGTGATTGAATCGGTTAGTCGTACCAAACTTATTCAACACTGATATACAAGCGCAACTTATTTACCATTCTTTCACTGTTTCAGATGCATGTGGATCCTGATCTTATTGTCCCTACCTAGTGAGTGCAAACACCACGAAACCGGTCATAAGTTGTGTGACAGAAATGCATGCAAATGTGTTTTACGTTCAAACCCTGTCTACATGATTTTCTGATCAGTGTACAAGTGTATAATCGTGAATTCTCGACCAATATAATCATATCAATAATATTTTATAATATTGTTTTACTAAACTATATTGTATTATCTGGCAAATCGTCGAACTATTGAACTTCAAACAGCAAACAGAAATATATGAAAAGTTTTGAAAATCCAAATTGCTTTCTATCGTTTAATGCGGTGATCATTGACTAGTTTCATTATAAACGATCGATGTTCCGACTTCATGGAATCCAGAAATGTAAAGTTTCCATTGTGAAAATATCAAGTCTTGTTGTTGTTGAGCTCCTACTGTCGATATCAACCAGGAATGTGCCACACAGCATTAAGAATGAATAAGCAGTCGGATTCTGGAAGATCAACCTCTATAACATCGCTCACAACTGCTAAATCGATCGGCGTCAGTTGCATACATACAGCCAGGCCTTGTATCTGCTTTTTTTACAGCTTACACAGTGAGGGCAAATTAACGGTCGATTGCAAGTTTTTCCTAAATGTGAATAGCCATTTCGAGAGCTTTCATTACTCTCTTGCAAACGTATTTGAACCGTAAGTGCCGGGTTTCCAAAGTCGACTGCGTCACTCCAACTGCCCGATGAGGAAATCGTTATGAATACGACAAATTTCTATTCTATGCCAACATATATCATCAAGAATTGCTCATTTTTATGGCCGACTCTGAATGTGAACGTCTCGAAATTGTATGCCTATATGGAACTAATACTATAGCCTTGTTTGTAAAAGGACTTCCCTAAAATTTAATTATGAGAATGATTTTCTGTTAATTACTACTGATTTTTACACGTGACATAGCGTTTGCAGATGTATATAATCAAACGTCGCTGCAACCGATGAATTGTAAACAAACTATGGACATTAAGGTAGACGATAAATAACGTACAACAATTAATAAATTAGAAAAATGAACTTAAGAGGGCCGGATGCAATTTTTGCTTGTACTGCATACAAATATACAATTACCACATGGTAAAAATATAAACACAAATTGCAGTAGGTATAAATTATATGTAAAGCTATCTACAAGCGTTCCTTCCGACTTCTGGTTATGCCGTGACGGATTTTCCAAACCTTTTTGACTGCTTCGTTTCTCACAACTATACAAACGTACTTATATTCAACTATCGAGCATGCCTTCGAAGCGTTGACACCGCGGTTTACAACTGTATATACTTTTGTTCAATAAAACTCATAGTTAGTTTTCAGGAAATACCGTAAGAGGAACGATTGCATAAACCAAGATTCCTAACGTCCCACAAAGAATCCAATGTAGTAATGTGATAATTAATTACAAAATATTATAATATAATCCTTTGTATTATTTGTTATAATAGCGTAGATCACAACATGGACTGAGCAACTCGGCGACACTACACATTCGGCATTCTTAAATTAGCTGCCGCCGAGTTTTAATTTATTCATACATGTCTGTTTTCTTTGTATTGGCCTAGGGAAACTTTTGTCATCTTTTCTAGCGTCGAAACTTTCATTCAAAATTTGGACCCGTATTATTTACTTAACGTTTAGACAAAATCCGCGTAGGAAAACGCATATTAATTATTTAAATAATCTATGTGTAACATTACATGTTTATTTGTTTTCAGGAATGAATATAGACTGTTCTATGGTAATTGTTTATCTATGAGATATTTGTCAGCATGCATCTTTGAATCTCGTATCACGAGAAGACAATCTTGAATATTTTAATAAGTTACTACATCGAAATGACGCAAAGACAATTTCGCGAAAAGATATTAGAGAACATTATTTACTTTTCTGGAGTCTTGACCGTTTTGTTAATTGAAAATCGAAAGTACATTGGTTAAAGACGCCATAGAAAGACAATAATGGAATTTTACATTTGTCTCTCAATGACAAATGTGCAACATTAATACGTCAGATTTCGAAAGGATTGCAATAGAATGGTTCGCTCAACAACATATTTCCCTATCCTTTTTAACACACGGAGACCAAGACTGCACACCAATGTTCAGGACTGGTCTCAAGTATATATTTCTGAACGTTGGGAATAACTTGGACGGAAATTTCTCAAATACACTTTTGAGTATATTTTAAACACGTTTGGTTAGAAAAAACACTGTTAGTTTAAAGTGAGTTTTTCAAACTAGAGCCTATCCAGACAGCCAAATCTCTTTTTTCGCTGCAATTTTCAAAGACATGTGAACCTATATGATATGTGAACTTTACTCGATCCCCACATTCATTATCCTGCATTTAATAAAGTAAAATGGCGGTTTGTTGATCAGCGACCAGCTCTGAAGCGTATCAATATCTTTTTGTAATAGCAGACAGTTTTCTGCACTACGAATGCAGCACCATATCTTTATGTCGTCCGCAAATACCGTAATGTGATATCGGATAATTTCCGGTACTTCATCGACATAAACCAGTTAAAGGATCGGACCAAGGACTCAACCTTGGGGATCATCGCTAGTTTCTGCGATTGGTTTTGATAATGCATTTAACACGTACCCGGGTAGTGCGAATGGTTAGGTAGTCATTTAGCCAATTCAACAACTTTCCACTAATACCAAGCGTTTTCAAGCATTTGCTGTAGTAGGATATAGTCTACACGTTCTAATGCTTTTTTAGATACCTAAGAACCAGATATGTATTGCTTGCCATTTATCCACCGATTATGTCAAATCCTCTAGCATTAGCAGTTAATTAGACAAATATGAATACGCACGTCTGAATCCATGCTGTTTTCTCCAGAGCAACTGATTATTTTCGAAATGTTTGATTACATCGTCAGAAATGAGTCGCCTAAGTAATTTCGAAATCACAGGTAGAAGAGTTACGGGTCGGTAATTTGAAACATCGGAGCGATTTCCACCTTTATTACTAGGAGAAAGTATTTCGCGTTTCAATTCTTCAGGAATCACTCCACTTACCAGTGTTTAATAAAACAAGTATGTGAGTGGTTTGTATAGAAAACGCGCACATTACTTCAATATTAGCTGGGTATTCCCTCAGCCACTGTTGACTTCCTGGTTTTATTATTGAATAAAGCTTGAACGACGTGTTTAAAAGTGACATTTAGTTCACTTATGTGAATTCTGTTTATAATCGGACAATATATTAATTATGTGGAACACGGAAATCATGTGTGTGTTGAACATCCGTGATTCACATTGACCGACGGAGGCACCAACAACACAACAAACGTCGACAGGGAGTTCAATGGCATTCTAAAAGCTAACATTATCTGGCGCATGAGATTACTCATATAATTTTAAGAAACTGTGATCACCTGCGCTTGACAGCACACATTTAACAATCTAATAGCTTCTGGAAGACTATATTTTTCAGTTGTGAAACGGAAACGTGCTATTTTCACAAATTTACAATAGCTCGGGCGAACTTGGTGCTTCACTATAAAGTCGTGAGAACAAGGCCTTTAACGCAACACACAAACAAGAGCTAAATTCCATCCATCAAAGAAATTCCACTGCATATTCAACGTGGGTCGCGGATGAACCAAATAATGTATGCGGAATTCATCTCTAAACCTGATATGCCAAGCATGTTCACCCTTTCACGACCGTGTCCCTAAAATAGGCTGGGCCATGTGTATTACACAGAATTTGTGCTACACAAGGGACATGACATATTGTGACTCGAATATATCAGTCTTTTCAGGGTTTAGGATTGATGTGAAAAATGCAAATAAGTATATGTTGTCACGTGCATGGTTTTAACAGTAAGTGTGTTTACATAAGTGATTGAAAAGGTTGATTGTACGAACCTTATCCGATACTGCACTAAAAGCACAACTTGTTTGCCATTCCTCCAATGTTTCAAGCACATGTGGATCCTGCGCTAACTGTAACTACTGGATGAGCGCCAACAACACGAATTCGGCCGTGGGGTTTGTGTGTGTGTGTGATAGAAACGCATGAAAATTAGTCGTTGATAAGCGTCTTAAGTGCCTAACCAAGAATCGTTTGTGCTAGCCTGTATTTGAACAACGTGGTTTTGTAAGCACTGTATTTAACCGTGGCAAACAAGTATAATTCTGTTTATCTTTCAGTTCCATTTTATTTCTCCGAAAATTCGAATGTATCGAGATGCGACACTTACCCGAATATGTGGCTGCAGATAATGAACAGCAATAAAAGTGGTCATCAATAGGAAATATTGATCGGTATCATAGGTGAAGTGAATTCAACTCAAGCTGAAGAGATACACTCACCGTTTCCCGCTACGTCGCCTTGCAACAACAAACAAGCGGCCGTGATGAATAGAGTAGCGTATAGTTTGTTCATTCTGCAGTGATAATTACAAGGCGATTTTCCAGTTGGTTCATATATCGGAGTAAATGCACGTCCGAACAAATCAGATCACAGTTTGTAATTTAACCAATTAAAAATCACCAAGTGAGTATTGAGCTAAACACGCGTGCACAAATTTCGCAAAAAGTGTTTAAGTAAATTAAACATTTCAAGAGAATTTAACCTTTTGCAAGTGAATAGCTCAGCGAACGATGGAAGGGAAGAAGAAAATAAATGTATAGTTGAAATTTTATTTTAAATTCTGAATTCGATATCAGTTGGCATATATGAACTTCAGCATATGTTTGCCTCAATGAAATTAGATTCGTCCTACAAATATTTCTGCAAATACTACAATGAGACAAGCAAATTTCACTCATAACTGTCGATCGTTTTGTTAACTATACTCAATAATTGCGTAAGTCGGAAATGGATGTTGCTGCTCGTTTCACGAGTGGACATTTCAGCTCCATTGTTATCTTGAAACGCATACCTCTTAGGCGCGTCTGTGACTCCAAAGTTCAATTAAGATCGTTGTTGAGTGGCGTTCTACTCTTCAAAAGCAATAGATTGTACACAACTTCAGGACATACAAACCGGGCTTGACAATGAATAGCCATCGCTTTACGTGACAGTGTTGTCGTTGACCACATGATGTTGTGGCTTCATAGGTAATTGACGGCTTATGTAAGCGCTTAGTCTATCTTTTGGAATACCGATGCAGTCTTCGTCGCTTAATGTAAACAAAACGCAATGCAATAGCGATGGATATGGTGTGAAGCACAGCATTTGAAACCCGTTCATTTATTGGGTTCCTAAAGTTTATCATATTGTGCATATAATCCTGCACCTTCACTTGGACATCAGTCAAATTCAACAAGATTGGTTGAATGCTTCTGTCGTTTTAACGACACGTCTAAAATTGTTAATGTTATCCGATTTCCGAGGTTTACCACTGAATATTCAGTTGACAAAGTCGGTTCTCAATACATCAGCCAAATACTAATGGGATTGTTGCTATAACAAACCGAAATACGAAATGAAGTTTATTTCTTCCCAATTCAACTTGGCATATGCCACAATTCCGCGGTATTAATTAGGCGTTGTAACTTTCTCGTTTAATTGAAATGAATCAATAGATGTGCGGGATAACTTCGCAATCTGGCGTCCGGGTTACTAGTGGATAACAATTTTGGTGTACAAACCATAATTAATCCAGTCTTGAACATGCACACTTTTCGGTCTAAGGATTTTCCTTTAACTAGATGAAACATTTTCATGGATTTGAGAGATCCACCTGCCCGAAATAAGCTGGTTTCAAAGTGCCAGCCAGATAGCCTCGCCCCCTCTCCTGTCATTAGATTCAGATCCGCCGAGTCACACAAAATCAGGAGTGCATGCCAGGAGCTGGACTTGGTTGTCAGAGGCCATGTGAGAAGCGCGCTATTAGAGAATTCTTGAATTTGATAGCTGAAACTCAGAACCGCTCCGACCGCGACAACTTTAAAACCAAAGTGTTGTAACACAATTAGAGGCTTTGATCAATTTGCTATGATATCGCCTGTATATGCTGGGTTAGTTGGGATTGGTCACGTGAATGCAATTCAAACCTTGACGTCGTTCGTAATTACAAACTTGGTTTGACGAACCTTCTGTGTTCTACGCGATACGTTATCAACAATTAATCTAACCGATTTATTACAATTATTATTCATGAATCTTTATACATGATCGTTCTCAAATACGTTTGTAAAGTATTCTAACTTGCTCATTACTAGACAATTGGTCCTTAGAAAAATCCATCATACTCTAAATCAAAATGGCAATGATTTCTCACATTATGCTGTGTGAATTAAAAGTTTGTGAAATGAGACTTGACTACTTCGCGACAACGAAACACTTGACCTTAAGACAAAAAAAGGTAACCAGGTCATCATGAGGACATATTAGAAGGTACACTCAGGTCACTGATAGAACCGTTAATGTAAACTTTACGCTTTTATCTTTTTGTAAAAAATGTTCATCGATAAAACCTTTGGATGGCGGTGGTACGGATTACCTGTTCAATCACATGTGCTCAAACACATAAAGATGCGGTTTAAACATATAATCATGAAACAAATGCAAGCAAAATTTGCCTTTTTTATTATCACGGTTTTACATGATATTTATTTGGGTTTAGGTGCATGTGATCAAAAGTTCGAAGTAACTCAATGTCTTCATTCTGCAAAAAGCAAATACTTTACCAGTTACCACATAATAAAATACGGAGAACGCATAGAAGCAACACAAATATTTTATCAATATGGAAGTTCAGCTTGTGTATTTAGATGCCAGGTTTGGTGCGATCAAAATATTCATGTTAATTTCAGCTTAATACAAGTTTCGGCTTGATGAACAAATCCCATGTTAGTGAAGATTGTTCCGT
>JACCGJ010012070.1:0-12543 GCA_013407085.1 Atriophallophorus winterbourni
AAATTATAGCCGGTGATTTTAACATGCCTAATTTGAACTGGCACGAACGAAGTAAAGTTAGCTCTCATACAAATTTTATGAAAACGCTTGACTTACTAGGTTACAAACAATTCATTGATAAATCAACTAGAAAGGGCAACATTCTTGATTTAGTCTCTACTCTAAATATTGATCCAAACAACTTACAAATATTGCCTTCCATTCCCCGTCTTAATGGGGCCCATAAAATAGTTCCCTTCCTAATCATTCACTTGCAATTCTAACAATGACTTTAGACTCTTCACCGTTTCATCGATTAGAACTTACTTTTCACTCACTTATAAGCGATTGAGCTTGTTCTCACTTTGTTTCTTTCATATGATTTTCCAACGAAACTCGGGCATTAAATTAAAAAAATTGAAGGTTCAATCGACAAAGCTAGTAGTCCTAAAAACGCATAACACCAACTAGGCTCGAGAACAAATGTAAAAGAAAATATAAGATGGTCTACAGTTGCAAACTAGCAATAACGCTCTTCGCTCGTTACGTTCCTATGAACATTAGGCTGTGACCACAAGCTCAGTCCTATACCACACACACTGATTTACATCCCGAAAAATAGAGCACTGAAACGTTGTGATTAGCTAAAACACTTAGCAGTTATTTAAAATCACGATCCGTAAACTCAACCAGCAAAGTAGATGTATTTATTATCATCAGTATACGATAACTTAGAATTCGGCAGAAATTAGAAATACAGACCCTGTTACAATCTGCGAAGAATTTTTAAAATATTTGAATACACTACTTACAATACTTCCTATTCTATAATATATCACTATGAACATCTTTCGGGTCACCTAGTGTTGTCAAACAGCTTATGAATTCATGAAATCTGAATGACATTAATGAAGTCTGCATTAGCAAACACGTACAGTCGTCAATCCAGATAACCATGCATTTCATCCTGCCATTTGCAGACGTTTGGGTGGTAACGATTTCAAACATATGTCTAATGAACTTATTTCACATAACCTTCATCGTTAATCTGGAAGTCTAATGTCTTCCCTTGTTAGAATGGAAACACTCTTCTCGATTACAACGCAGACGTAAATCTGGCTCAAAGCACACGGTTTGAAATTATCGCCTAATCAACCACACAGCGATATCATTCAGATTACTTGAAAAAATAGTAAGAAAGCTAACTTAAACCACTTATCTCCAAGTTTTTTTCTCTAGAGCTCAACATGGCTTTCTAAATAAATGATGTTGCATTACATGCCAGCTTGAAAACCTTGACTATATTACTTCATCAACTAAGGAATGTTTGGCAGTTTTAGTTGTCCTCCTAGAAGTAACTAAAGCATTTGATACTGTTCCTCATAATTTATTATTATCGAAACTTGAATCATATGGCATCGGTGATAATCTTCTTTCAAGGTTAACTTCTATTCTCACTGATCGCACTTACTCTGTTGAAGTCAATGGCCGTAGATCACGCAGCCTACCTATTCCCAGTGGGGTGATTCAAGGTAGCGTATTAGGCCCCTCACTATTTCTTATATATATAAATGACATACATAACGTCATTTTACATAGCAAACTGTTCTTATTCGCTTATTACATGAAAGTTGATATCACTTTCCCAGCAAATCTAGCACAAACTTATATAGCTTGACTAAACAATGATTTAGCTGCACTTGCAGATTGGATGTCAAATAACGGCCTAATGTTCTCAACAGCAAAATCTATCTTTAGGCCTATAAGATGCACGATACAAAATATTTGAATCCTTCTAAACAATAACGTAATTCAAATGATTGACAGCACGCGTGATTTAAGATTTCGATATTTCACATCACTCACTTTCAACGAACAGATACGCCACCTTATTACTAAAGCCAGAAAAAGTATGAATATTATACACAGATCTATAATTCAGCCTCATTGTAAAATAGAAATGTAAAAATTATTTGCCATTCCTATCTTTGACTATTGTAACATATTATATACTAATATAAATTAAACCGATAGCATAGTTGTAGAAAAGATACAACGTACTTTTTCAGAATCAATCATCGGTTATTCCATCAAACAATCCCATAGAGAAAGATGTATACAACTAAAACTCGATCCTCTATTGTTTCGAAGAATCAAGCGTAACCTCATTTTATTCTTCGAAATACTGTCAACGGATAATAAGGAAAATTTCCATTAGAAATACGTTCGAATCTTCATATACGGCATGATTTTATATATAGCATGATAAACAGTGAAAATCTAATAAATTTCCAAGGTTTCGTACTGAAGTAAGGAACAGTTTCTCCTTGACTAAATATGATAAACTGTGAAATCTTATTCCAAAATATATAAGACTCAGTTCCTCTTTAAATGAATTCAAATCACATCTAGCTTCATTTATTACCATAGAAAAAATTCGCAATCTTCTTAATTTGAATGTTCTACCTAATGGTTTATATAATAATGGCATTCCTGGGTATTGATATTAAATAAATGTTCATAATGTTCGAAACAAAATTCTCTCGCTTCTGAGTATTTTCTCCACAGCAAAATTCTCAATCCGCACCAAAATGAAACTGGCCCCCAGACCTCAAACCCCTCGATTAGTCTGTAACATAGAATAGGCGACTCGGGTTTGGTAAGCCGGGAACAGTAGTCGCCGTAACTGATTGACCCTTGATTTTGACGGCTTTTGAACACGGGGGGATGCATTTTGAGACTTTATCCCTATATCTCTTGTGGTACAAACATACGCGCTCAGGGGTTTTCGATGGTAGAGATTTAGATTTTGAGCGAGGCGGTTTGGGTGATTTTGACAAAAAAGAGTTCGCCACAAGAGTTATTTCAGCGACCTGTTATTTTAATTCCAAACATGGACAGGGCGAATCGAGGTGTGCGGAATCAACCGTAATTTGGTCGGCTTCTTTTGCTTCGAGCATTTTGTCAGCCGCTTGTGCTAGTTCGTCTAATGATAATAATAATAATAATAATAATATATATTCTTGGATATCCAAGGCATGTAATACATGATCAGTTTATCAAAATTGGAACAGCAAAAGAAATAATATAACGGTGCAAATGACCGAAGTGAGCGGGATTTTTAAACATTTTTTCCGTTCAATAAGGGAAATTAATATACAGTTGGTAAGGAAAAAGTTATCAATGTCTAATAGAAATAAAATTTCATTTAAATTTACGGATGGCAAGGATGCAAGAAACAAATGGAGAACAGAAATGGAAGGTAATTATGGAAAAAGTGGTGCGAATTGGATTGAAGTTGTCATAAAAAATTGATAAATAAATTATATACGAATAAATTCATGTTTTTACGAAAAGTTTGAATAAGAAGATTGAAAAGGGAACATAAATCCATCGGAATAAGAAAATCTAAGAAATTGTGGGGAGGAGAGAGGGGTGTGGCTAATAGCAGGGAGGAAGCAGTAGGGTGCTGTGCTCCAATACTCTTGAAGAATTGTCGACCAATCGAACCAAAATGTGTTCACCAGCCGGATTTTCGTTATCTGCAGGAGAATGAATCGCATACGGAACAAATCTCAAGCGGATAGATTTCGAGCCAATTACAGTGATGGTTCGTTATTCGAAGACACTGGAATATAATGAAAGATTTTCTCTTCACCAGCACGGTGAGAGGTCATCAAAGTAAAATAGCACATCATTTAAGAAATAAGAATGTACATTTAAAAAACACAATGTTTTTTTTGTTTTTTATTTTTTTACGTTTTTTTTCATTTTTTTGGTAGATTTTTAATATTTTGCACATTAAGATTGTACAAAGCTTTCGGAAATTATTGATCATGTTTAACATGCCTTGGATTTTCAAGAATAAAATTTATTCATTTATTTATTTATTTATTTATTCATAATTTACCTAATTATACCTAACAATCTGTTGGTTTGTCGATATAATAATAATATATATATTCTTGGACATCCAATGCATGCAATACAGGATCAGTTTATCAAAATTTGAACAGCCAAAGAAATGTCTAATAGAAATCAAATTTTATTCAAATTATGTCAAGATTTACGAAGTTATATTCAACACCTTTTCGAATCTTCTAACGCTATGAGAATATATGTTAAACAAGAGCGGTTTTATCGAAATCCATGCTGCTCTAGCGAAAACAAATTACGCGATTCAAAGTGTGCAACCATTCTTTCCGAGACTATACGTTCCATGATTTACCAATAACAGGTAATAGTGTGAATGAACGATTATTTTGCAGCGTTAGATCGGCAGAAATCTTTGAAGATCGGTGTAATCACACCGGACTTCCAATATTAAGGTACAACTCCCTTAATCATAGAATGAATACACAGGCTAGAAAGTGGTTTACAATACTGATGATGTCAGAACCTCAGCACATCCGGTCTGATGCCATCCGCAACTGAAGATTTTCTAACATTTAGTTTGAGCAAATGACTTGCAAATGACTTGCGACAATCTCTGGATTTGTCAAAATGTCGCCCAACGTTTCGACTTCTGATTCAACTGATTACTCAGAACGTTCCGCTAAAACCTTTGGCACGAATAATTTCGATGTTCAACATGACTTATATTTCCGAGAATGGAATTCATTTATTTAGAAATAAATCGCGAGAGCATTTGCGGTTTCCACCGCTGTCAAAGTAAGTTTTTCATCATTCTAGATGGAAAAATACTTGGTTCGACTTTTGCTTTCGCGTTTATGATTACGCATAGTAACTTAGGCTCGCTGTTTAATTTGACAGCAGCATCAATTGGTGCGCTTCCTTATGCTTTCGAATGAGTGAAGTCACTTTGTTGCGTAACATATGTAAATGTTGCCAAGAATTGGTTGTACCGTTGGCGTTATCCTGCATTCATGCTGCTTGCTTCAGCGCTATCCACATTTTTGTCCTGCTGCGGACAAGAAAACGAGGTTTATGTTCGGACCTTTTAGGAACGTCCTGCGAGTTCCCGTCTATCTTCAGTTTCAGAAAATCTACATGTTTGTTCCGTTGCGTGTCAGAGCTTATTTGGTCCGTCTGCCAAAGCTGAATCTGCACGGACGATTTACTCAGGGCCAATTTATCTACCCGGCGAACCACCCCATTCAGACCAATAGATTGATGAGTACTGCAAACATATTCGAACACGTACTGAATAGCCAATGAGACCCAGCGGAGCATGGAATCTCACCGTTTCGACAGATTTTTCTTCCGATCTTAACTCCAAATCCAAGAAGTATGTACTGTCAGCACCTCTTCTCCGAGTGCATTCGTGAACATGGTTGTATGAAGGGACTGAATCGAGTACATCTCTAAATCGGTATTCTAACGTTTGTGAGGAGAGAACGTCTTTGAGATAAAGGGTGGACAAATTAAAATCACCCATTATAATTAAATTTGCTCGCTGAATGCGAGTAAAGCGCTGAAGCACTGAGATTAACCGTTAGTTTTGTATATGAACGAGACCGGTGGACCACACCAAGCATGCATACTTCACCAGACATCAGCGTTAAAGAACACCAGATTGAATCCTCGAGGGTGAATTAGACGGCACCGGAGGCCATTATGATAATGAAGAGCAAGAGATATCAATTTGGATCACGTTGTAAATCAAACGCTTTTATTTTTCATAATCATTTTAGGCTTTTGTGTTTAATCAGTGTAAGTAACAGCGGTATTTAGTCAATGTCAACTTTCGCAAAAATAGCACAAAGAATACCTCACTAAACTTATGGTATCTAGTTTGATCGAGCGGTTTTCTAAAACTGTTTGACGGACTGCACTAATATCTTTAATAGACGCACCAGTAAACGGTGTTGTGATGATGGCTCAATACATCGACATGTATGACAATGTTGGCGCTATGCTAAGGGTAGTTATATATTTTGTTAAAGCATCTTCAACATCGACTCTCAATGTAATAACACGCTCTTCGGAATGAAATAATCATGTATACGACTGAGATAACTTTAGAAATGTGGCCTCAGCAGTATTGTCGGAAAGAACTTATAAAGAGGTAATATATGCTTAATTTAAATGAAATGCGCAAGGTGTTCTACAAAATCTATTGATTCCGCACGATTGAGAATTTCTGGAAGTGGTGACAGATCCGTAGCCAGATAGACGTCAAAACATTTGTGGAAATGTTTGGCACATTCCGAAGATATCATATGAGAAATTTGCAGGTTTTGTTAAACAATTTGCGACACAAAATTATGTGTACAAAACAAAAGCGAAATGGAATGTGCAAAATGCACCATAAACTGATTCACACGTGAAAGGGATTTTCCATATTATTTCCGGTTTCATACCATTCACCGCAACTCCACTTCTGTTATTATTCATATAATCTTCATATCACTCACCATCGACAGATATGAAATACTCAGATTGTTTGTTTGTATACAACACATCAATAATACTCTTCGTATCAAAATTTAAATATAGGATGTAATGTTACCAACTCCTTCTTCTTTTACAGTTATCAAAGATTGTATTTTGCAGTATCACAAAAATGACTGCAAAAAGATAACTGATCATGACACCTTACTAAAAGCTCTTTGCGAATCTTTGGAAAGCACATTTAGGCAAGGTCTGCGTTCAAATATGGTGTCAAAGGATTATTGGCATTGGATGGAAGATCTGCTAACTAGATGTCGGCAGAAGCATATTTTTATGCATCCAATATATGCGGAGTCCATCGAAAAGGTCAGTTGCAGTATAATTTCATGATTTCTGTTAAGTATTTCTATAAATACATGTTTCAAAACGTCACAAACTCATTAGATTTGCATTGTCTCCTTTTAGCCGAAGATCTCAAAGTTTCGAGTTTTATGAGCTCTTCTGTTGAGAGTACGGGTTTCCAAAACGAATTAAACAAATTGCTTGATTGATCGGTAAAGTTTCGGCTTCCTGTTAACCCGTAGAAATGTCCAGTTAGGTCAAATACGCTTGATATACGTACTTTTTAAAAGATCATTGAATAAAATGGGTTGCTGTTAAACGTGACTAGGGTACAATTGCGACATGGTCGCTCAAATCACTGTCGGATGCCAACAGAAAATATTGTGCCGCAAACCGCGCATGTTGGAATATTAGTCTGTCGTTCTCAGCGATTATACCACATATGTTTCGCAATCTTTATTCCGCATACGTGAGATGTTTTTTGGAATATGGTTTACCAGCAATCTTCCCTCAAACTAAGAGAAAACGTGACTAGCATGCCGGTTATAAAATGCTACAAGGCTTGAAATCAATTTCTTATGTGAAGAGAGTTCAGTGCTTCAACCCTATCCTGATTAGTATTATGCGCGCGCTACGATGTGTTGCTAACTCTTCGCATATTACTAGGAGCATATGGTGACGAACTGCACGAGTTTATTTTCTTTTGTAGTAGGCTCCAAAACCGGTGTTCATTCTTTAAAGAACCGAAAGCGAAGAACACAACGCCTGACACAAAGATTCTCGCTCTCGACAAGAGTTTCCAACTTGTTAAATACTCTTCTGAAAGAGTTTATTGACACAGAATGTGAAATCACAGGAAAGTTGTACAACACTTAATTGGATTTCTTCACCTGAAGTTCTCCTGGAATATGTTGCTGATAGAAAGAGATGCGGCTTACAATGGCTTGACCCTATGTTGTCTACCACGAAGCAAAAGCAGATGGAAATTATATACTTTTCATCGTAATGGCTATATTGAACTGGAAGGTGGAGTGCGTAGTAGTTTTCAGTTAACATTCTAAGATAATTTACCATGAGTTCGTAAAAGAAACGTTTTTCGTGATAGTTTAGAGCGTTTCGATTTTTAGTTTGTCTTCCAGTTGCATCATATTTACGAGGACAAATGCTGGCTTCCCTCGTAGAAGTAGCTAACTTGACCAAAATTTTGATCTTTGACAGAACTATAAACTACGCCATGCATGGCGGCAGTTGACAATAGACATAGTTTCAGAATTTAATAAGGTTGTTGTTGTCGGGTACAGCATTACCCCGGATATCGAACTGCAATATAGATGAGATACTTCATCATCAAGTGTACAATGCGTTCAATCATGTGTTGTGAACAAGTAGAGTAACATCAGCGCCACAGCGATCTAGAAGCTTCCAGTGCCATGCAGCATACCAAGCTTTCCTATCCACTCAACTTGAAGACACACAAGGATAATCAAGCACTTCCAGGTTATGCCAACTGTAAGACCACCACTGGACACGCTTTCGAGACATTGCTTAAGCATAAATAGCCAATGTGATATCGTATTGCGAGAACCTCAGCCCAGAAAGCGATGTTCCAAAAATTACAATTAAGATTTTTATCTGCCTATGAAACGTAGCGATATAGCTACCTGAGATACATACCAATCGGTATGCGGTGTCACGAAACAAATCTATTTTCAAATGTCTTTGTTGCAAAATTCCATCAACATATTCCTTGCATTCAATGCTCACGGCTATGCTATAATTCGCAATGATTACACACCAAATTCTACGTCCGTTACAGTTTATTCGTTTTCTCTTCAATATTATATTTTGTAATTGATGTTAACCTTGAATTATGCAGAAACATCGCGTCAACATTAGCGCTTCACATTCTACTGGTGTTGCGCGCAGATGCAATGGAAATTTTATATACTATTGTTATTACGTCAGCATCAAAAACGCCTTTGAGACATCTCTTAAGTGCAGGTTTCTGCGACAGAACTTTAATTTTGCAAACGGTCTTTTCTTATATAACAATTATCTTTAGAATTATTAAACGTTCCATATATGTTGGTTTATTTATCAATAATTAGGCGTCGGTAAATGACCGGGATTGACATTTGGTTTCGAATTTATCTTTACTCATACAACTTAATTTCAACATAATAATAAAGCGGTTACCTTGTAGAGTCTACTATGAAATATTCCGATTTCCATACGTGCAAATGTTTGACCTAACTTAAACATCACTTTACACGTATTCAAATATACGAAAACTGTTATATCAATTTAACCAAAAACGTTAATATCTTTTTAGTAACTACGATGCTGGGGATACAACTTTCACAATAATTACCAAAGATACAGCTACACACGTTCTACTATAAGGGTCAAGTTTTGCAGATGGTGAAACTCCAAATTTGCTAACTGCTTCCATTATAAACGCTGCATCACCACAAGCGAAAGTAACTGATGAAATTTACAACTTTTCTCACGTTAATTAGCATCGAGACGCATAAGTAGTTTGGAAATCATACGTTTCAAGGTTTAGGCCGGTGATTATCCAGAGATCTGAGTGGTTTACCGTTTCGTAGAATGGAGTAATTATCAGACGTATAAATTTCCTGAGGATCGTACAATTCCCCATTGTTTGTGTACATTATATGTGAGCGCATTAATTTTAATCTGCTTGGGTTTATTCTGTCTACGCCGGTAGATTCTCCGATCATTCCGCTAAATAGTGCAGGGAGCATGCCTAATTACTTGGCAATTATTCCATTTAATGCAACAACTGCCGTGATGTGCTGACTTGAGATGTAAATCGCATATTCTTCCGGGCCGAATACTGCTCCACAAAAACTACCTGATTCTTTAGAATATTATGGAGGAGTTGCTGGTCGTCTAACCAATATCTTTAAGGCCGCAATAAATCATTACTTGCATACTAGAGTATGTTTTGATTGAAATCCATCATACGCAATATTCGTTTTCTTATCTCAGCTTGTTTTAAATTGCAAATTTGTGTACGTTATTACTCGATATAATTAACATTCAACAGTTCTATGACGTGACGTTGTATCGATGCCGTGGTCATAGAGCCTCTTCATAGCTTCGCTTCCAATCGAAGTCAAAAGCTATGTAAGAAGCTCATGATTATTGAGTTCCTGTGCCTAATTAGCTATGCTTTGAAATCTCGATATTGTCGATAAGTGAGAAAACTTCGATAACATAACCCTATATCATGCGAGTTAGGTCATGTTATCTGTAAAGATGTATGCTAATAAATCTCCAAGGAAGCACCGACTCAAGCACGGTGAGGCGAAAACGGGTTTAATTTCGCCGGAATAATAAAAACTAACTAATTAAATCGACTTTATACCTCAGGAGATGTGCTCGTTTCTTATTTAGGTTCGATGCATATAATCAACAATCTAACATTAGTTCCTTATTCTTAGGAAGCATCCAGCTATATCATCTGGTTTCTTGCGGCCGAGAAACCAGTTGATTAAACTTAATTTATTACTCGTTACACCTTTTCTTATTTGTGGTTCTTTGTTTCTGTCGGTATCCAAAGGAGAGTATTCAATTTGGAATGCGAGAAAACGTTTATCGAATGCAAAAACAATTAAAATCTGTATGTTGCCCTAATGGGTCAGATTTATAATTGGTTTACGCAGATTATGGCCATACTTCATAAACGGGACACGCTATCACTCAAGGATTTATTCTTGTATAGCATCTAATCTATGATGTCAGATTGTTGTAGTTCACCGAGATTTTTTTCACGCTTAAGCATCTTTTATAAACATAACATTGTCTTTACTAGGTTCGCAAAAACAGCAGCGTGACCACTGATCAAGGGAGAGGACGCCTCGCGCTACGAATGCTGCTCCATCACGGCGTGCTCACCGTTCCCGTAACCTTCATGCGAGAAAATCCTGATTTCGTGATAAAATATTACGATGCACATTCGGTTTTCTTGCACGAAATATTCGTCCAAATCTTTTGTTCACTCGTGGAAGAAATTTGCCGATTTTCATTCAACTTGGAGTTGGATAACACCGAGTTCCTGGATGAATCGTGGGAGATGCCACGGTTCTGTAAACTCGAGCTTGTTCCGTGTAGGTGAGTTCAATGGTTTGGTTCACGGTCGCATGATCAAGCGATTCTCATAGATCTCGGCCAGCCCTGCGTATCGAGTACAAAATTTGGTGTTTGGTTACATAATCATCAGACACCTAATCTCCCTAGACACTTAATCATCACGTCACATAATCCCCAGTTTGATAACTTCTGAAGAATGCAGAATACGTTTATGTGAATTTATTTTGCAGGAGAGATATGCAATTGATTTCAATAACGTCAATCTTTCCGTAGTTGAGAATCGCTAAGTTGCTCTAGATGTCATGCCATGCAACAGAAAATAAGTGAATTAGGGATAAAAGCAGATTCTGAGGCAGACGATGATTTACACCTCATGATTATGCCGTTGAATGACGTAGTCGACACATTTGAGATTTTTGCCGAATCTATGCCTCAAAGTGAGAGGACGAATGAATTGTTATCTTATTTTAAACATACCTTTTTTCAAGGTCGACGAATTAGAAGTAGAAAAGAAAACTTTTCACCAGCTATATTTCCACGTGAAACCTGGAATAATTATGAAGCCACAAATAGTGGTGTTGTCCGAACGAATAATGCTGTAGAAGGCTGGCATCATGCATTACAGTCACTATTTTCTTGTCAACATCCCATCATGCACGCATTTTTTAGCGGTTTGCAAAAGGATTTCCGACAACATACGGCCTCAGTTATTCCAGCAAGTGCTGTTTGCAGAAGAAGAATTATGTTGAGATCTGCGCCAGGACATCTCGAGCTTTTCCACGATACTCAACTACGGAAAGATTAACGTTCTTAAAATCAATTGCCTATAACTCCTGCTAAATAACTTCATTTAAACGTATTCTACATTCCTCAGAAGTTATCACACTTTGGAGTGAGTGACTGAAGATTAAGTGTCTAGGGATTAAGTGTCGGAGATAAATTGTCTGACGATTAAGTGTCAGTAAACCACAAAATTTATTCATGATCCAATGTTCCTCACCTGATGTTGTGGCCCTTAATCTGTTCAAATTATAATCTCGAAATTTTATGACTCTAATTATGGGTCATCTTGTGGGGGTGGTTGTGATTAAATTAGGCCAGTCAAGGCCAAATCGCGTACCCTCTTCTAACGTTGTTTACATTGGCTTCAAAACATTCGAATCAACAGTAACCACATCAAAACCCCCGCGTCTTTCACACCTGCTTGGCGAATGTGTCCCTATTCACCATGAGGTCAAACTTGCCAACGCTAATGACGTTCACCCGCAAATCCCACTACAGGAGAGACAGAAAATTAGCCGAACGTGTTTCTCAAACGTCTTACATAGACGAATCACCTTCCAACAACTCAGTCGTATACAGCAGGTGGTCACTTGGATCTGATTTGTCTATCAACTTCATGCCAACTGATTCAATTCAAGCCTTCACCCCGTTGAGATTCATTGACAAACCTTGATGAATGTCATGACGTTAGATAGCTATTGATGTTTACTATCTCCTCGGGTTTCCGAGAATTTTGTCACTCAAACCGTTCCGATGCAATCTTTATAGAACTCGAATTATTACGGTGTTCGAGATTGTCGTCGTCAGCCGTTTCGGTTCTTCTTGCTCTTGTGTTGGTATGAAGACACAAACCTGGTCGAGGCAAAGTGCCGCGCAGTCAGGTGCCGCACGCGGGCTAAGATACTGTCAGGTTGCCCAGGCCTAGATAGATATGACAAAAGAAATAGAAATAGAAATATTAGTTTT
>JACCGJ010012072.1:0-11576 GCA_013407085.1 Atriophallophorus winterbourni
ATTTCCTGATACGCCATCTGAGGATATTTCTACAGACGTTATGACAAACTTTAGACTTCCATCTTTTGGTATGACCGATCCTTGCCTCTGGTTCGCGCAAATTGAAGCCTTATTCGAGTCTTGCAAAGTTAAAACTCAACGTGCTCAGTTTAACCGTGTGGTTGGTATGTTGCCTCCTTCAGTCGCAAAAGATTTACATTACATTTACAATCGCCCTGCCGATAACATGTACGATGCCATCAAGCATGCTGTTATTGCACGTACATCTTCAACCGACGTGCAAAACCTTCGAAAGCTTTTGTCAGGTATAGAAATGTGTGATCACACTCCTTCACTTACGACATATGCTGCAGTTACAAGGAGACAAGCCTGTTGACGACAAAATTATCCGCGAATTGCAGACGTCCGTGAAGTGTTAGCCATTATGGATAAGAATACTAGTTTGCAAGACCTGGCACGCATAGCGGATGAAGTACATGATATATCGCATGGTAGTACGTTATCTCATGTCCGACACACCACTGACGCGCATACAACCATCCCTGTCCAGAATGATTTTGAAGAGTTAAGATCGATGTTCCATTCCTTGTCATTGCAAGTACAGAACATCGCACGATCTCGTAGTTCTTCTCGAAATCGTCATTCGCAACAGCCCAAGAAGCGATCGTCGAGTCGTTCTAACGGTTCACGTTTATGTTGTTATCATCGTCGTTTCGGTGCAAGGGTCCTGCATTGCACGTCACCTTGCACATATAAATCAAATGTGTCCAATCAGGGAAACCACGAAGCCAGACAGTAGACACGGCATCTCTGTCTGGCTCCCCTCAAAGCAGTCTTTTCTACGTTAACGACCGGGCCACTAAAATGCGATTCCTCATCGACACTGTGCTGAGATTAGCGTTATCCCACCATCCACTGAGGAACGCAAGAGCCCTTCGTCAATGACGTTGCAGGCGGCAAACGGCACGAAAATTTCCCCTTTAGGTCAAAGATCACTTTCTGTCGAATTGGGTCTACGACGCGACTTTCGATGATTTTCACGCTGGCTAATCTCAAAGTACCGATTCTGGGAGCAGATTTCCTCTCACATTTTGATCTTTCAGTCAACATAGCCAAACGAAAGCTCATTGATATTTTGACAAAGTTTAACTCATTTGGTAATTCCTGCGATTCCCCTATTCGAACCATTCGTGTACTAACCCCTGACATCCCATTTGCGTTCAGTGAATTAACGAAAGAATTTTCGAAAGTTTTTAAACCCTGTACACCAGCTGCGGTCGTTAAACATTACGTTAAACACCACATTGTGACCCGTGGTCCTCCAGTGTTTAGCAAGCCTCCAAACAAGTTCGATGTAGCGAAACGTGAGTTTGAACATATGCTCGAACTGGGAATTATCCGGCCATCCAAATCGCCCTGGGCTAGCCCCCTTCACATAGTGGAGAAAAATAAATCTGATGCTTGGCGACCATGCGGTGATTACCGTTTTCTTGACAGAGTTACTGTTCACGATCGTTACCCCATTCCCCATATTCATGACTTTGCACTTCCATTACACGGAAAGACAGTGTCTTCTAAACTAAATTGGGTGCGTGCTTATCACCAGATACTTGTCGCCGACGAAGATATCCCTAAAACAGCTATTACCACACCCTTTGGTCTTTTCGAATTTTTAAAAATGCCCTATAGTTTACGCAATGCTGCTCAAACCTTCCAGAGATTCATGGACCAAGGTTTTTAGGGATTATTTTTTGTGCAAGTCTACATTGATGACGTACTGATCGCCAATTCTTCTCAGCATGTTCACGCAGAACATCTGCATGCTATTTTTCAGCGACTTTCACAAATCGGCGTTGTGATTAACCCGGATAAATGCCTTTTTGCTGTCGCTTTCCTCGAAATCTCAGGACATCATGTCGATCAAAACGGAATTCGCCCTGTGCTTGATAAAATTCCGTTCATCAATGATTATCCATGTCTCATCTCGCTTCGACAGTTACGTTGATTCCTCGGGTTAGTTAATTAATACAGAAGATTCATTTCAAACTGTGCTAACATCGCTCAACCGATGACTGATTTGTTACGCGGAACGGAACGACAATTCAAAATGAATGCAGATGCTGCTGAATCGTTTCAGCGATTGAAATCTGCACTAAAAGAAGCATCTACGTTATCCTACATGTCCAGAAATCCCAACGCTCCGCTTTCGCTTGCCACCGATGCATCACAAGCAGCAGTCGGCGCTGTCATGCAGCAAAGTATTGACGGTGTTACTAAACCGCTTGCTTTCTTTTCTCGTCGTCTACAACCCACCCAAACCTGCTATAGTACATTTGGTCGCGAATTGTTAGCTATATATTATGCTGTTGGTCATTTTAGACATTTGCTTGAAGGTCGCGATTTCATTGTTTGGACCGACCACAAACCTCTCACTTTTGCGTTGTCCGCCACAGGTGATAGATATTCACCACGTGAGATACGTCACCTTGACTATATTTCTCAATTTACGAGTGACATTCGCTATCTATCAGCGTCGTCGAACACAGTTGCGGATGTATTTTCTCGCATGCAACTCACAGCACTCAGTCGATCGAACCTTGATCTCACGCAGCTAGCAGATGCTCAGCAACATGACAGTGACATGCAGCACTATCAATCTTCGTCATCCCTCCGAGTCCAACGTATTCCCATTCCCAACTCCAGTTTAACTGTTTTGTGTGATTTTTCCAACGAAAATCCCCGTCTTTTAGTACCGAAATTACTCAGGAAATCCATTTTTAAACATTTTCATTCCCTTTCTTAACCCGGCATTCGTGCTACTCGTAAGTTGATCACTGATCGATTTGTTTGGCCGAAAATGCATGCGGATATGTAAAATTTGACAAAAGCCTGTATCCAGTGCCAACGCAGTAAAGTTCAACGCCATACTCTTAGTGCTCCAGGATCTTTTCCTCCATCAAGCCAACGTTTTCAGCACGTTCATCTTGACATTGTCGGTCCTTTGGCTATCCCTAATGGTTTCATCCACATTTTAACTTATGTCGACCGTTTCAGTCGCTGGCCTATAGCCATTCCCTTTGCCGGTATCACAGCTGAGACCGTAGCGAAAAACTTTCTACAATACTGGATAAGTAATTACGGTGTTCCATCTACTATCACTACTGATCGTGGATCACAGTTCCAATCTACCCTTTTTCATGATTTAACTATACTCCTCGGCTCTAACCACATCAGAACCACAGCCTATCATCCTTGCGCGAACGGACTTGTTGAACGGTTTCATCGACAGCTGAAAGCAGCATTGATGTCACATGGTAATACCGAAAACTGGACAGAGAACCTGCCAGTGATCCTTCTTGGTATACGTGCTACCGTCAAAGAAGATCTCGGATGTTCTGCAGCAAAGTTAGTTTACGGCACACCACTCCGTCTCCCAGGTGAATTGATCGCATCCCCTGACATTGCAGCTGACATTACTATTCCCCACTATGTCAATCGCTTACGCTCCTTCATGCGTCAATTACGTGCCACCCCCACTCGCCCATACACCCGTAACGTTTACTTACCAAGTGATTTGCATTCATGCTCTTTTGTTTTTGTTCGAACTGATTATACGCGCAAACCCCTGCAAGCCCCATACACCGGTCCCTTCAAAGTCGTTAGCCGCTGTGACAAATACTTCGTCATCGAACTTCGTCTCAAGATACTGTTGCAATTGATCGATTGAAAGCAGCTTTTATGGAACCAGTCTGCGACGAAACACCGCCTCCAGACGTTCACCCTCCAAGTGGTACCCCGGATGTTGACCTTTTCCCTTCAACCCCACCCACTTCTCAGTCGACCCAATCAACCCAACCATGTAAACTCTCTTTTCCATCATCTGACTCACCCTCTCCAATTCACAAAACTCGATCAGGCCGGAGAGTCAGGTGGCCTGCAAACCTTGCAGACTACGCTGATTAACTATATTTTCGTTTCGAGCGTTTCACTCTCTTCTAACGCTCTAGGGAGGGAGTATTATGGTGTTTTCATTATTGTATATTTTATTACAATAACCCTGCATATTTCATTATTGTTTTGTTTTAATGATACATGTAAATAAGTACACAATTTTGAATATACGATTCACGCCGCGCTCGTGTTCTGCTTTGGGACAAGTATATCGCGTGTGACTGCCTGGGATTTGTATGCTGTTATTCGTTGCGAACTGTGTTCCGGTTTATTGCGTTCAATAATCAGAGACGTACTTTGTTAGTGGTGAAATCTCCGTTGGATCAACCGCTACAATCTATGGAGGTGGTTATATAGTTCAAATATTCCAACTGACAGGAAATGCAGGACTTTTGATTCAAAAAGCCATGTTGGAATGGAAAGAAAGCGTTTGGGCCCAAGTAAGCTATTAATGCGTTCTTGATCAACATTTCGAATAGCCTAGAGAAAAAAGGTGTGTGATTTATTGGGCGATAATTAGTGATGATGTGCAAATTCCCTTTTTTTAACCGAGGTATAATGACAGAAAGTTTCCTTTCGAGGGGGAATATACCAGATTTAACAGAAAGATTAAACAGGTTTAATAAAATTGAAGGTATATCATCCGTATTTAGTTGCAAGATTGCTGGAACAAAGCCTACAATATTAGGCTTGTAAGAAGACACTGCGCTAAATTCTTGTAAACTAAAGGAGATAAAGTCAATACACATTGAATTATTATTTTGATTTGGGAGTACAGGGTATACGCTGGTATTTTGACATGGGGGTATAGGGTATATGGTGGTATTGAATGATTGGCTAAAATTGTTTAAAAATAGCATACTTATTTCTGAAGAATCTGATGTGAATGATTCCATATCCTCATGGGGGAACACAATTGTAGAAATTTCATGTTTACTTAGAATATAACGAGATCTCGTTTGATTATTGAAAGACTTGGTCTTCGAAGCAGGGCCATTCTTTCTTGATTCTCGATAAATTGTAATTTGATTGTTGTAAATGTGCTAAGAAGTTCCTTGAGACGTAAAAATAAATAAAAGTCTGGTGTGTGGTTTACAAAAGCAGAAAGACAGGCTATCTTTTTATCAAGAAGGTTTATTTTATCAAGTTTAATTGATTTAGTTTTCCGAGGAGTTGATGCAGTTACAAGACATTTAGATAAGTTCTTTTTGAATATTGAAGAGATAAGGTTAAAATCCGGAGATATGAAGAAGTCAGTTCAATCAGAGTTTCTAATAAGAGTCGAAAACTTTGTCCAATCAACATAGAGACGGTCATTAGCTTTGCTGATGGAGGTCCGATTCTCACAAAGATGAAGTTGACACGTTACCATGTTATGGTCACAACCAGGAAGAAGTGCTATGACTTTCACAATACTAGCATTACGACCCAATGTAAAAATAAGGTCTAGAAAGATTGAGTGCCTTGTAGGTTTATCGACTACTTAGCTGTAGCCTAGTAGGTTGATTGCTTCTGAAAAAGAGGAAAATTTTCTAGATTTCTGAGGCTAGTTTCAGCATGTATAAGGCATGTTAAATCACCAGCTATAAGTTTATCTTTAAAATGGTTCAAAGAAACTTCAATAAAAGCATTTTTAATCTTATCAAGATTGTGTAAGGATGGAGAAGGTGAGTTGTAAACACAACCGGAAAGGGCATCCAGTGAAGGTATATCAATTCATATGGAATCATTAATTTCATCCTGTGAGGAAGAACAATGAAGATTGGCAGGAATATTCTTAGTAATATATATGATGCAACCACCACCACGAGTGGAGTTCCGATTTTTACGAAAAATATTATAATTTGGTAGGAAAAGTTTAGCGTCTATATCTTCATCACTTGCCCAAGTTTCAGTGATAGAACTACATCAGTTGGGTTAGCAGACAGGAAAAATTAAAGATCAGACATTTTGGAAGAAATAGATCTCGCGTTAAATAGGAGGATGCTGGTGGCGAGAGTACAGATAGATGTGTTATTGATGGGGACCTGAGATTTCGAACAAGATTGTGTTAAATCCTTATAGGGGTGAAAACACTAGTGGAAAATTTGACTGTGGTGAATAGTCTGGTAAAACTGGCTGGGAACATGAGATGGATAAACATGTGGAGCAGGTTATGGCCAAGATGAAATACTATGCATGTTTCTTTAGGGTGACATGACAGTTTGAGGATTGGGATAAACATAAGGCAAGTTAAAGTAAAGGTGTCCATTTCTATTTAAACTAAGTTTTTGTGGCTGGTCACCATGCTGATTAGATTAAGCGTAGGAATAACATGTAGAAGAATTAGAGGAACCATAAGGTGAATGCCCATAATAATTGTAAATGGGAGGTTGCGTACGTAATGGATGGAGATACTTTCTAGAATATCTAGAATTACTGTTCCTAAAAGAATCGTTCACGAGGGGCTTAATGCTTAGTGGTTTGTTGAGAAGAAGACCTATTGCTTTGAACGTTGGAAGCTTAACTTCGTTGGCGTCCGCAGGATTTGGTCGAGGGATAGCTTGTGGCTTAGCAGTATCCTGGGGTGCAGCCGGTGATCCGGCGTCTGAGCTGATTGTAATATTTTCAGTTTGCATATCTATGTTGGTCTGAGTGGAAATCTTATTACAAGATGGGGATTGAGAGCTTACTCTCACTGGAGCGTGAACTTGGCGAGCGAATTTACGCTGTAGGGGTGTATTGTCGCGTTTAATTAACACATTCGAGAATCTGGCAACAGAAGCTAGAACGTGCTTATTTTCAAGACATAAGAAGCATAATTCTCATTAGTAAATTTAAAAAGAATGGGGGTGCGGCTAGCAATTGATGATTTACGAAGCCTGGTAAGTGACGCTGAGTCAACCGTAAGGCCGCAATGAGGAAGAAATGACCGTCTGAGTTCATCCAACGGGTATTTATCAGCCATATTTAAAAGGACTAAGTTCTTCGCTCTGATTCTCCGTTGCTCAATTTCCGAGGTTAAAGATGCAACGAAGCGTCCTGTGCGATGAAGCAGATCATATTCAACATTATAGTTGGGGTCGAGAATTATTGCCGAAGGTTCTAGTACCGTGAAAAGGCGCGATATACTGTTCATTTTATCAACCATGGTTTCAAAATTAGTCTCCAAATTGTGTAATTTAGAGAGCAGATTAGACATATTACAGTCTAGTACGACTGAACATTTATTTCATCGTACAGTGACACGTTGTGGGTTTCGAGATGTTTTCGAATATTTAGAAAGCACCATATTTAGCAAATAAACGTATAAATCAATATATGCGATAGTGAGAACAAAGAAACTTGCCGAGTTTGAAACTGCCCACTTCAATTTACCGAATCTGCATAGCAATACCATCTACCCAGAACACTCCCTCGAGCGCGCATTCGGTGAGTTATTTGAAGATATTCCTCATTATAACCACATTGTATGTAATACCCGATACCGCAGAAACGATTTACCTTTACTTTCAGATCTCGTTCTGACAAACAATGAACACGACATTGATAACGTTGCTTACGAAAGTCCACTGGAACTAAGTGATCACGTCTTCATCCAGTTTGACTATCTGTTTGAAGCTGTAAGAACAAATGATGCCAGTAAAACAGTTAGGCGGATCAACACTATGGCGTTGAGTGATGCTCTGAAAAACACGTTTAACTGCCCACCGGAAACCAGCAATGTACATGAGTTTTGGATATGGTTAATATTTCATCTCAAAAGTTCAATCAAAGTGAGCTCCAAATTTGTCCTCAGGAACTCAAGAAAAAAAATTGAATTTAAACTAAGAAGCCGAACTCGTAAGTGGTTAACGGTACGAAACATTGCTTGGTGACACCATCGGCAAAACTATCATCAGAGACCTGGAAAACATTCCGTTTACTGTCATAAGACAAGTTGTGCTTCCAAGAATTGATATCAAGCATGATGGAGCGAAACCCCAAAATACTTTACCGTATGGTTAACGATCAAGCTAAGGTGAACCCTGAAGTAGCGTCCGTGAACACATAAGCTGGCCCAACAACAACTGCAGCACAAACTGCTGATGCATTAGCCATGTTTTATTCATCGGTATTCAACCCGATAGAACATGCAATAAACAGCCGAAATCCAACACTTTCAAACACGGTTGCCCTGAATGAAATAATTACGACTGAGAAACGCGTCCTCCAAGGTGTTTTTAATCTTAAAACAGGAAAGTCTCCTGGAGTCGACGGAATTACCTCGAAAATATTGAAGCAATTTGCGAGTTGCTATACAAACCACTCACTTACATGTTCAAGCAAACACTGGCAAGTGGAGTGATACCTACAGATTGGAAACGCGGAATAATTTTTTTCAATTTACATACGTGAAAATTGCTCCGATGTTTCTAATTACCGACCCGTTACTCTGTTAACTGTGATTTCAAAATTACTTGAGCGACTCATTGTTGACGATCGAATGAAACATTTCGAGAATAATCAGTTGCTTTCGAGGAACCAGCATGGATTTAGACGAAATTATTCCTGTTTGTCTAATTTACTGGGGTCTAATTTACTCGTGTTGACCATTCCCTCCTACTGCAGAAGCTTGAAAGGCTTGGTATCACTGGAAAGTTGTTGAATTGGCTAAATGACTACCTAACAAATCGGACTAACCAGGTACGTGTGGATGATGCATTATCCAAACCAATCGCAGCGACTAGCGGTTTTCCCCAGGGTTCAGTCTTTGGTCCGATACTCTTTCTAGTTTATATCAATGAAATACCGGAAATTGTTCGATGTAACATTTCGTTATTTGCGGACGACATATAGATTTGGCGTAGAATTCGTAGTCCAGAAGACTGTCTGCTATTACAAAAAGATCTTAATATGCTTCACATCTAGTCGTTGATGAACAAACTGCCGTTTAACTTCATCAAATGCAAGATCATGAATGTGGGGAATCGAGTAGAGTTCATATATCACATAGGTTCGCGTGTCCTTGAAAATTGCAGTGAAGTAAATGATTTGGGTGTCTGGATATACTCCAGTTTAAAAGTATCACTTCAAACTAACAGTGCCTTTAAAAAAGAAAACGTGTTCTAAATCTACTCAAACGGGTATTTGGGAAATTTGCGCCAAACACATTCCCAAGGATCATGAATACATATTGTGCGGAAAAAATGCATCCCCCGAGAATGTAGACATTGTTAGCCAGTAACCTCGTCCTCCGAAGGTGGTACACGTAGCCGTAAATCCGAAAAGGCGTGTCAAGAAAAGTAAAGCCCCTACTCAAAGGAAGCAACATGGAAATGTTGCTGGTTCACCCGAACTGAATCAAATTATCCAGGAATTAAACGGTTTTCGTAAGCAATTTCAGGCACTGAACGGCAATTCTTCTTCTTCAAAAACTAGAACCCGAAATGTACTAGTTTTTAACCGAGCGGAGACTTTTATTAGGGAAACTCTTACCGTTCAGTCACTATCCCGAATCCTTAAGATAAACTCTTCTCTAGATATTCTATACTCTCATGGGATCCCAGGTTTCTAATTCCACATCTTTCTCCACATATTAGTATATCATGATGTCTTATGGTATTCTCTGAATAACTGGCCATTCAAGTGTCAGGTTACCGGACCCTTAGATATCTTGTTACACATCTTCATCGTAACCGTGCCTTTTATAATCATTTTTACCATATGACCATTATCTGCTTATATATCTGCATATATTAGTATATCATGAGGTCAGATAGTATTCTCTGGATTACTGGCCTTTCAAGTGTCAGGTTACCGGACCCTAGAAATGCTTTTACACAAATTAATCTCAACATTGCCTTCGATAACATTTTCTATACACCATTATGTATATAATTGTCTTTTAATTCTCATGAGGCCTAGAAATGTCTCATTTTTCTGAACGTAAAAAATATTAAAAATCTACCAAAAACATGAAAAAACGTAAAAAAAAAACTAAAAGAACATTGTTTTTTAAATGTACATTCTTATTTCTTAAATGATATACTATTTTACTTCGATGACCTTGTAGTGAACTGCTTCCACTTTGTAACTTCGTATTTTGTACATACAATTTTTGGCCTTGTATAGTTAGTCGTTTTTTGGCCATGTACACTTCTTCTGTATCAATGCTTGTACTATATACTTTTTGGCGGTCAATACAATTTTCGAACTGGGACTTTGTCTTCTCCCGTGGTTGTGAAGTCTGTGTGCGCCACTCTGTGCTGGAACTGTGATTAACGGAATCTCCAACATTTTAGCGCTTTATGCACCTTGGATTCCATTTCTTGGATTTTCCTGTGTGGATTACTTCGCTATCGTTGGACGTTACGGATCTTTATTTGGACATTTGCTCTCTTGGTCTTTCAGTGAGTTCTTTCTATTTTCGCCATTTTGTGTGTAGTGCTAGACTTATATTTTCGGTTCACTACATAATTGGTGAGCACGTCTACTCCTGACACTGCATTTTTTTCATTTACGATAAATTCGTATTTGTAAAATTTTTGGCTTATATTTTGGAATACTCACTTAAACCCCCCACCATGAGCGATCCCTCTTTAAGTAAAGATCCTCAAACCCTTCAATCACAGCATATTTCATGCTCATTACCAGTTTTTGGTGCATTCAACCCACGTGTATGGTTCGGTCAAATCGAAGCCACTTTTCGTATTTATAACATCACTGACCAGGTTATTATGTTTTCTCACGTGGTGCGTCTACTTCCACTAGAGGTAGCCGAAGAAGTCAGTGACTTAATTCATTCCGTGCCCGAGGATGACCCATACGAAAAGTTGAAATCTGCACTAATTGAACGAGTGGGTGTCTCCGAGCAACGGAAACTCGACACCCTTTTCTCACATATGCAGCTTGGCGACAGAAAGCCCTCTCAATTACTTCGTCATATGAAAGAGCTACTCGGGTGTAGAAAATGGATGAAAGTATTTTTAAACAGTTGTGGTTGAAAAAAATCTCCCAAATGATACACGCCAAGTTTTAGAGGGGTTTAAACACCTACGTGCCAATAGACGAGCTTGCACAAGCAGCGGATAAAATGATTGAAGCCAAAAAGCCCGACCAAATTACGGAGGTTTCTGCACACATCACCCCTCAATTTTCTTGTACAGAATTGAAAGAACAAGTAGCTTAATTGACGCTCGTGGTAAAGTCACTTTTATCGAAACCTTGCAACTGACCTCGCTCAAGATCTAACTCTAGATCCTCGAGACATCCGCGCATGTGTTGGTATCACAGACGATATGGGGATAAAGCCTCTAAGTGCGCTCCCCCATGCAATTTTGCTCAAAAAACGTCAAACTTTCGGGCCAGCCAGTAACGGCGACGACTGTAGCCGGCCCACCAAACCCGAGTCGCCTATTCTATGTTACAGACAAATCGAGTGGTCTGCGTTTTCTAGTCGATACTGGCGCTGAAATAAGCGTCATACCTCCAACATCCAGCACCTCCAAACCGTCGTCCTACAATCTTCAAGTGGCAAATGGCACTCGTATTAACACTTACGGCCAACGCCTGCTAACCCTCAACTTAGGACTAAGACGCAGTTTTCCCTGGGTGTTTCTCATCGCGGAGGTTAATTGCCCTATAATCGGCATCGACTTTCTGTC
>JACCGJ010012074.1:0-26582 GCA_013407085.1 Atriophallophorus winterbourni
ATAAAGTAGTAAGAGGTGGATCACTGGTTGTTAAACGGTGTCCGGTCACTTAATCTCGAGACACTTAATCCCCAGGGAAGTTATTTAAGATAAGATTTAAGATAGGAAGTTATTCAAATGTGACTCTTTAATTTGGTACAAGTAGCAAAGGTCGAAGGACATTAATTTACATGGGAAACGAGTTTTGTTTCGAGAAACAATCAAAATAATGGCAATATTAATCGGAGATGTAGTAGTGCTATCTCGCGGACACTCGACAGTTTAAGAAGGAAAGACCCAACATGCACTCTCCCGTCCCTCCAAGTGACGTCATGTTTGATGTTCCAACATCCCAACATGTAGACATTTCTTAACGGTTATTTGCGATGACAGATGGCCGACATATATTGCTATGTCTCAAGCAAGTGCTGAAGTTCATCTCAACAGAAACAGTATGCTGAGATATGCTCCAGGACATCTCGAGCAATTCATCGATACTCAACTACGGAACGAATTGAATTTTTTAAAAATCATTTGCCATATCTCTCCTTCTAAATAAATTTCATTTGAACGTATTCTGCATTCTTCAAAAGTTTCAACTGGCGATCAAGTGTCGTTATAATGTCTGAACGATTAAGTGTCGTAACTGTTAAAACACGTATTTGAATTTAGAGACTGATTTCCTGACTCTCTGAATGGGGGGTGCGTCACTGAAACGATCAACACCACGCAACCCCAAACCCCCAAACCCATGATTTTTTCATTCATCAACTCCACTTGACCATTGATGTCTGATGCCCGAATCTGTGATCTGATTGGTCTGTCAATTTTCTCTTCCACACACAGGACGTTGTCAAATTGGGTGGGCGTACGTTCTAACAGCGTCCGGAGGCCTAATCAGTCTGTTTTCCGCCGCACTGCCATTCATCTCTCCACGCCATCTCATCACTCAAACCAATCCCCCCGCCACGAAGAACAATTTATCCCATGAGAGAAAATCCAACATATTCACCGTCTACGCCCTATCGCCTGGAAACTCTAGCAAATCGATCAATCATGTTCAATTTTACCCGAACGACAAACGCCACAGTCCACCGGGATCCTGCTCTCCAGCTGCGAGTGTACTTCGTGATCACTTGGATGGGTCGTCATTGCATAACGGGCAAACACGTTCAACGGCTTCGGTTAGAAAATTCGCTCAGCGACCTGTGAGTACATTCGTTTCCCCTACTTCGTTCAGTCGCCAAACGCCTCAACGATACAGCACCGGTGCGCTTTTAAGTCCCGGGGTGAATGTGCCGAATCAACAGAATCGTAGGATCAGCGTCACCATGGCGACGGACCCTCTCATCTATGTCGCGGAAGAAGATGAAGTTGATGGCATTTCTGAGGGCTATGCGCTCTCAAATGAGCAGGACGTGGAACAGGCTGAAGTGAGTTGAAGTGAAGTTTCGGTTTGAATCTTTCGCAATATGCTCATTTTTTCATCCATAAATGACACTTGAAATTTGCGTAAAGAACACATTCAATGTGTCCAAGAATTTGACAACCGGTGTCTCCGCAGCATTTTGATAGTTTGTTGTTACCGTCGCCTAGTCAACGATTTTCTCTGAAATTAGCTCTCTGGTGGTAAAGTCGATATAAGAAAACAGATCAACCAGCACGGTTTACGCTGATTGGGGTGCGTTTTACGGATACCGGACCACCGACTTCGGAAATGGATTGTTTTTCAGACACTACATCATGGATAATGTAGACAACTGATGACTATAACTGGCAACCTTTTTATCCATGATGGCTTTCTTGCTATCAGATATCGTAGTGATTTGTTACGCTTCAGGATATGTCCCGAAATCGTGTTCACTTGTGGTCTTTCACTAAGCATCTCCTTGGAGTGTTTGCTTAACATTGGGTCTCGTCAAGTGGAGTGACGAGAAAAGCTTGTTATAATGCATGGCAGTGAAAGCCGAATGGAAGCTGTCGTCGCTCTACTCGTTCACGAAACTTGATTGAATGCATGTTTCATTCGAGGTGTAGGCAACTCATCCCCGTTTATTTGTGCTTACTCTTCTATGGAATCCGTAGCTATTTAAGCCCCAACCTTCCCAATATTTGAGGATTTTACTTTCAGCTGAGTCACTCGTTCAGAGACGATCATGTAGGCATCTTCGTAAAATAACGTCATGAGTTTTCCAGTGGAATGGTAAGGACCGATTTTTATGGCGCGTGAAAGCTGCAATGAAGGTACCGCTACGGAGCATCACTGTTGGAAACTGTCAGCTTGAACCAGTACATCATTTCACATATCTTGGTTCAACCATTGCGGATAACCTCTCGCTAGACATGGAGATTGATAAGCGGATTGTCAGAGTAGCTGTCATTTTGTCCCGATTGAACTCTTGTGTTTGGGATAAAGGCAAGCTGACTGTAAAGACGAAAATGATGGTGTACAGCGCGTGCGTAGTAAATGCCCTACTGTACGGCAGTGAAACCTGGACCACCCACGCAATACAAGAACGGAAGCTGAATGCGTTCCATCTACGAAATATCCATCGTATTTTGAAAACATTGAGGATGGACAGAGTGACTAACGCTGAAGTGCTTTCAAAAGCTGGTCTACATAGCATGTTCACCCTATTGCGACAGCGCCGCCTGCGGTGGCTTGGCCACGCCTACAGAATGGAACATGGTCGTATTCCGATAGATCTACTCTATGGTGAGTTGCAATTAGGAAGTCGACCATTGGGCAGACCGCACCTGCGGTACACAGAGGTTTGCAAAAGAGATATGAAAGCTCTTCACATTGACCATACTAGTTAAGAGAATCTTGTTCTCGACTTATTACTTTTGATGCACAGTGTAAACCGTAATCTCCATGATGGATAAGAGCAGATTCTGATTTCAGCATGCTCAGTATTGCCTATCGCGGTATGTGCTATGGGAAAGATTGTTCTTTCTAAATCCGACTGTTGAGTCATACGAAACGCTGTGAGCTTAAAAGAATTATGCGCTTGGGAAGGAACATCAATAGTGCACCACGTATCTCCTCTCACATTGTTTGTGCTCATTGTTAGACACAGTAGATTTTTATATCCCACCTTTCCTAGTCTTCGTTGGACATTATTTACTCGTTGCTTTGACTACTGATGATAACGGCTCACAAAGATTTATGATATGTGGGCACCTTGGAAGCTCTTAAGTGTGGTAATCAAATCCCGCCATTTCCCGTTTCAAGAAAAACAATAAACCTGTTCCAAACAATGGATTTGCCATGCAGGATGACGGGTTGACACGATTGCAACCGGAAAATGCCGCGAGGGAGTTTCCGAGCACAACAAACTTGCATTCGAAACACACTCACTCGATGCACCAGCTAGTCATGATACCCGCCGCCTACTTCGTGGGTCAGCCGTTTTGTTATCCCCGTGGAACATACTTCCAGAGGGATCCTGGTTTTATGATGGAAAATCCCGTTAGTGGTGATGATGCAAAAAAGTTGAAGCGGGCCTCTTGTATCATTTAACTCATGTTGGATTTGTAGAACATTGTACACAATTGATACTCCACAAAACTATAAAGTCCATTTACCAAGTTGCTTTCTCTATAATTCCTGAACTAGTTTTGGTCGATGCGAGGCATGGTACCATATCGTAATATATATAACCGCGAAAATATTACTTTTTGACTACTTATTAAGTTCAAGTAGGCATTTATTTTTAGTATTTTTCAACTCTGTTGGGCGACCACATTAAATGTTGCTGGCCCTTTCAAAGCTGTTCGGATATGTATGTTAATTAGATCTAACGGTCTGTAGGTAGTGTCTTGGATACTTAATTGCGATCGGTCAAAATGGGTTTAGTAGCCAATGGCGTGGGATTAAAATGGTCTCGTGCTCATTAAGACACTGATAATTAGCCCAAATAAGAGCGAAACTCAAGTACAGCGCTTCCATTTTGACTAGTATTGTGATTTTTTCGAAAGACTTGGTACAGATGAGTTGTCGCAAACAGAAACCTTGTTATTTTAAAACACAGTTAGATGGGGTTAAACCCACTGTCCGGCACAATATATTCATATTTGCATCCCTTTCCGTTAAAACACCTCACGACCTGTTTGGTGCTGTTTGTCTTTAAGTACTAAACAGTACGATCAGGATCCCTGCACCTTAAAACAGCCCCGGTGACTCTCAATACAAGCTAGTTGAATTTGTCATATTATTTGCCCCCTTCGGTCGATATCGAACATGCATGTGCATCACAATCGCATATATGTTCATGTTCTACAGCATATTAAATGACTATACAGTCTCATTCGAGAGGAACAATCTCTCTCGCAGCGATAAGCAGAACTCGGTTTTAGGGCGTTAGTTGCACGCCGGCGACTTGATCTGCGTTCAGCAGCCAAGAGCTGTATCTGCTCCTTTCAAGCTTGCAGACGACGATTTACACAATGCCTCCAATGTGAGCAGTCAACAGCAAGTTCTTCCGAACTCGCGGATTCAATGCCAAGATCTTTCATATCACTTTATCAAATGTCTTTGTACCGCAAGTGCGGTCTGCCCAATCGTCGACTTCCTAATTACAACTCACCATAGATAATCCATACTCAAAGTGGTAGCATAGCTGTTCATCTGTTTATAAAACAATAAATTGGAATAACCCGTTATTTGTGAACAATGTTTTCCAGATATATAAGTAAATCTCTTTGTTACGGCATTACTGTTTTGTAATCAGCGCCTAAAATCGTTTTTATGTCTGTTCACGCTCTCTGCTGAACTGCAGGACCACTGCATTGCAATGTGCAGTTCAACCTACCACATGTTCGAACATCGGGTTAACTCTGAGTATGCGTCCAGTATATATTTGTGAGCTTGAAATGAGTAGAATGAATGAAAACCTCTTGCTAAAACGATATCATTTCAAAACAGGACATCTAGCGACCGATGCTATATAACATAAAAACCCATTTAGTGAGAAACGTTTATTTTAAAAGTATCCGCTCTACGTGGAAACAGCCTCAAAAACTCGGGGCCTACCCTTTCGAGTAGCGGCTTTTCAATATTTATTTTCTTCCAGTCATTCATCCAAATTGAAATAAATTATTGATTTCTACAATGCTGATACCACCGTCCAAGGTTGACCTTGCCACTCGAGCAATCCAACCGATTTTCGCCACGTGTCTAGACAATGCCAGACTGTGTCGTTAGCGCTGGGATGACAGCTTGCAGGGTTAAGGGGTCGGTTGGGGGTCTGCCCGACAGATTCAATCACGCCGGTGTTCTGTTCAATGAATCAGACGCTTCTGTCTGTTGCTCTTCGCTGTCTGCTGTGTGGGATGTCGCGTGGACAAGCTCAATTTGTTTTCCGACGGAAAAGCTGAATGGTTTTCCAATCGATAATCCACCATCAAAGATTTGTGTACTCATCCGGACCAAATGCGATTTTTGTCGAAAATTTAATGTAGTATCAACAGATCCACTTACGTGGATCCACTTACAATGAAATTCGGATTACTGTGACAGGTTTTGAAATTTCACATTTTCAACGGCTGAACAACAAAATGAATATTTACCATGAAGAACAGCTGCACACCACCTAATTCGTCCGTTTTATATTCGTCATACGAAGACTTCAAAACACAAGATATAACGTAAAAAAAGTTATACTTGAATACCACTGTTACATAGGGTTCGTGCAACAAACCATGGTGTTCAAACACAGAATCACATACTGATTCGTGGTCAAGCACTCAAGGCGCTTCTGGATGACCAAAGTAATGTGTTGCTCACATCCCTCGCGCACTTACACTCCACTACCGGTTTCTGGCTGTTTGCCGTCGTCATGTGGAGACAGTAGGATTACGTTCAATGAACCTTGAAACAGTGGATAAGTGGTAAAGAAAGTTATACTTGAATGCCACTGTTCCATATGGTTCGTACAAAGAACCACGATGTTCAAACGCAGAATCACAAAGTGACTCGTGGTCAAGCACTCGAGTCGCTTATGGATGACCAAAGTAATGTTGTAAGACTCACTGAACCTAATCTTACTGTCTCGACCTGATGACGGCAAATAGCCAGAAACCGGTAGTGGAGTGTAATTTCGAGTGATGTGAGCAACACATTACTCAGGTCAAGAAAATGTTGTGTTGTTCAAGTTTAGTGTGCTTGTAACAGATAAAAAGAAGAATTGAATTTCAGGGTTTATGTGAAAGTTTTCAAAAGCTGAAATATAAAATAGTTTAATCGTAAGTGGATTAAAACAAGAGTTTTTTACAGTTGGTTTACAGACGATGGTCACGCTGCGACAAACACCACTGTCTATGCTGGCTGAATCATGTGCTGCGTTTTTAAAGATCTACTTTATGGAGAACTGAAAGCAAGAATTCGAGCTTACGCTACAAAGAAGGTCCCAATTGACACATGAAAGCTCTTGGCATCGACCAGAGGAGCTGTGGAACAATTATATCTAAGCCACTATGTCAAGGGTCATCTGCAAGCTGAAGATAAACATGCTACTCCTTGTTACTGAAAGTAGGTCACGCAGACAACATGCAAAATGCCGCTAAGCACTGCCCGAAGCTTTGAGCGCTGTGCGTTGTAGTGCATCTGATCTCTTTGCTTTTGCGAGGTACAGCCATGATCGACACTAACCCAAAGATGCCAACGACATTAAAATATTCGGCCATACATTGACAATAGACATTTAAACGTAACATTGCGATATTAATTAAACCGTGATGGTTTGATTACAACTCCCAATTGACAACGTTACCTTGAGACAAACGGAACGAACCAGTTGTGGTAAAAAGAGAATTTCTGACTTCTGGTTTATATTTGTGACTACTCATTCGTGCAAAGCCCATCGAACTATTCGCAAAGCTGATCACGACGGTCCATAAAGGAAGAACTGGACTCAAGCTTCGCTCTTATTTGAGCTCATTAGTAGTACATAACCTCCGCTTCGGGTGGGACTCGAAACCCCGACCATCACTATTGTAGTCCCATGCCTTAACGACGTGGGCTACCGTCCACCGTTTGACCTGCAATATATCGTGGTTTGTTTAAATGAATGAAAGAGAACGACATTTTGCTAAAACGCTATGCGAATGATATGGATGAGTTTGTCACAAAAGAAAAAAATGTTGTTTCAAATGAGCTCCTACGCCATCACTGTAAGAGACGGAACTCGTACATCAATTGATTTTGCTTCAAGCACGATAGCAGGTGAACAGTGCGAAATATAATGGTGAACTGTAAGACAAGGTTAATTGAGAAACCACTCGACGTTTATCGTCAAGCGAAAGAAAACCAAACACAAGTCGCCGTAGTATTCAAAAGTAGCGTCGACCATTTTCATGTGCCATAGCGTGTCAGATAAATAATCCAATTCTCCCAAATGGTTCCCAGTAATAGGAATAGGTTGCCGTTTGCTCGCTGCCGGCGTGACCTACAGTCGGTAGCTGAGAGAGCAGTATGTACCCTGGCCCAGAATGATGCTGACGTTTAACTCAGTACCTTCAAAATCGAGGGGCCAAGTGCAAGTCAACAGCTTTCATCTCTATAAAAGCTCCATCACACACCTCACAACCGGTTTCGTGCTGTTTTCGCTCATCAGGTAGAGACAGTAAGAAACAGTGGAAGAATTGTAAACAAGTTGCAGGCTGGTACGACCAACCTTTTCAATCACATGAGCTCCACCCATGATCATGAATATAAAAGCTCATTTGCGTGCATCTCCATCACATACACGCCGCACGACCGGTTTCGTGCTGTTTGCACTCATCGGGTAGGGATAGTAAGATCAGGATCCGCATGCGCTTGAAACAGTGAAAGAATTGTAAACAAGTTGCAGGCTGGTACGACCAACATTTTCAATCACATGAGCCCCCACTCATGTAGACTGGGGTTGAACCCATGACAATGAATAAAAATGCTCATTTGCATGCATCTCCATCACACACACAGACCATGAGTGGGGGCTCGTGTGATTGAACTGGTTGGTCGTACCAGCCTTACCCAACAGTGACATACAAGCGCAACTTGTTTAGCTTTCATTTCATCTTTTGCAAACATCGTTGTCAACTTCCATATTTAACACTTAATGGAATTTGTATCATTCCATTAAATAACATTTCTGTCAGTCGAAAACAAAGGTTTGTAAGCACAGGTTTCACGCATTATTCATGATTTTTACCCAGCAGCGGAAAGCCGGTTTCCGATAGTGTTGCATCTACCACCCGAAAATGAGGAGTGGACGCAAATCCGATGAATCATTTGATAAAAGGAGGTATTTGACCACGATGTGAAAAATGTTTCTCTCTTGGTGGACAATAAGTGAGGTTGTCTGCTAGTCTTGACGTAGGAAGCTGTAATATGGAGGAGTACGTTAGTCGGAAAATACCCGCTAGTTTGCGAACCATTTCGCGATTTGCAGTTTGTATATACCATTTTCAAATGACGATATGCACGATGTTCTATAATGTGAATGGCTAGGTCTTCGCGTGTCCCTATAGATGGGCTGCTGAAATTGCATGATAAATCTCGTTGCAATTTGCAAGATACACATTTTGAGATATAGAAAGCAGGGCCGTAAACTTGCCACCTAACATGCGCAGATGAACACGTTAACATTTATATAGTGCATGTAGTATGTATGTTAAGTTGGAGGATTCATGTTCAACTAACGCTGTAATTACTCAGAACCCAGAATGTTTTGTGGTAGAAAAAGCAATTAGGTTAACAAAAACCACGGGCTGACGAGGTATATAAGGTGAGAAACAGATAAAAACTTTCAAGAATCAATAGGGACAGTCACATACCCATGGTTTGACATGTATTCATCGAGCTTTGAAGCATAACCTCGACTGTTCCACGGGAAACAAATTCTGACCGAGAAATAATATTCAGTTGAGCATGTGGAATGCTCAATGCCTTTGAATGTTTGCGTTTCCTAGTACGGTCCTTGTACGTCAGTAAATGTTTGAGGGGACGATTGTCGGTGTGAAAAATTTTAAATGCCAGCACAAGGTCACTCTGTATTTGTCGTTCGGTAAAACCATGTAGGTCAAGTTTTTACATACTTAGAAAGGCGATGGAATACCAACTTAGTTTCGCGGTGATAAATCCTATCAAGTAGTTCGATATCCTTCCTCAGCCATAGTACCAAGGTATAAACTGTGGAAGGTTGAAATCGCTTATTATAAGTAGATGGGTTTCGCTCAGATTTCCAGCGTTACGCAGTATTTCTAGCAACATTTCGTTGTTGGCGTCAGATAAGGTGGACGAGCAGTAAATTACACCAACGATGCAGTTCTCTTCAGATTTCAGGCGCAAGCTACTCCACATGGTATCCTCCACCTCCAATCGTACATCAGAAACCATGCAGTAAAAACACTCGGGGTAATATATAGTTCCACTATTTCAAGCGCATGCGGATCCTGATCCTACTGTCCCAACCTGATGAGTGCAAATAACACGAAACTGTTCGTGGACAGTGTGTGTGATGGAAATGCATGTACATGAGAATTTTTTACATGAGCTGTACTTTATTGATGCGGTTTTTTTAATGCATGACTAGCATCAGTTATAAATTTATGATCCCTGTTAACATATTTCCCGATTCTTCTTTTTGTGTTTGTTTAAAAAACGTGACGCTTCTGTGTGAGTATGCTAGCGTTGGTCTATGTATACACCTAAATGCTTTCCCTCCTAAGTTCATGTGGGCTAATATTCCTTAAAACACATTTGCACGGATATGCAATGGTATAGTACTTTTGTGCTGTGCGGCTAGCAGCATGCTAAATTTATTTGAGATCGCTAGTGAGCTGCATGCGTATACACGTTAGAGTCTGACTGCCATTGCAATTTTCATTCCCATATATGTCAAGCCTGGGTAGCCCGATAGTATCTTAGCCCATGTGCATTCTATGACTGTGTGACAATTTAACTGGATCAAGATTGTAATTTCATACGTACATTCATAGATACACATTAAGTAACTTGCATATTTTCATGGTGATTATTGGTAAAAAACGAATAAGTTTATAGAGGACCGATAAAATAAAAGTATAGAAAAATAAATGTTGATCTCGGCTGATTTAAAAGCCGCGCCACTCACATAAACAAACAATATACTCGCATTTTTCTCTGCACTATCTTAATGCTTGGACGACGTTTTATCGTACGATCAAAGACCGGTTAGGACTGTACTTCTACGATCCGTGACCTATGCGGCAGCGCAAAATGTTCTGAAACACTAGTGGTTTGTGCAATTATTGATCAACCTTGGTTAAAGTTTTTTGATCACAGACACACTACCACCGGTTTCTGGTTGCTCTCATGTACGGACAGTATGATCAGGATCCGTTTGCCTCGAAACAATGGAAAATGGTGAAAAACTTTTTGACTTTTGAAGCCACTTTTGGATAAGACAGGCACGACCAAACTCTTCAATCGTATGTGTCTACACACGCGAATGGCTTTGCTTTTCCATCACACACCTCGAATGGTTTCGTGCAGTTTACACTCATCAGGTAGGGACAGTAGGATCAGGATCCACATGCGTTTGAAACAGTGGAGGAATGGTAAACAAGTAGCGCTTGTATGCCACTGTTGGATAAGGCTGGTACGACCAACCTGTTCACTCACATCAGCCCCATACCTGGTAGAGGGTTTGAACCCTGACCATGAATATAAAAGCACATTTTACATGCATCTCCATCAACACACACACCCCACGACCGGTTTCGTGCTGTTTGCACTCATCAGGTAGGGACAGTAAGATCAGGATCCGCATGCGCTTAAAACTATGGAAGAATGTTGAACAAATTCTGTATTTCTGTCACTGATGTATACGGTTGGTACGACCAACCTGTTTCAATCGTAGGTATTTACAATGTACTTGCGATTCGTGTCAAACCCATTGCCTTGACCAAATTATTTCCATCCTATTCCATCACGCACACCCCACTTCGGTTTCGTGCTATTCGCACCATTGTTGTTTGTTTACACGGATCACTCTTGTTTACTTCAAGGTTGATTGACACCACGCGCTCGACCATCACTATGGTAACAAATTTATTTTAAGTGGAAGTCGCCGTTTCGTGGTCTGAAGCAACTCTGTCGAGATAACAACCGAACGCTGAAATTAGCTGTAAGATGGACAGTTAATTTTTCCATTCTTCGCGTAGACATGTTCGGTGAAAAATTATCCAATTATGATAGTTCAGTATTTTGGCCCATGACAATTACGTACAACTCGAGTTACACAGTTGTGTTTAGAATAAATAGAGGAATAAATAGGACAGTGTTATGAAAGTAGATAAATTCTATTCATTGAATGTATTTAAAAAAACGGAACTTATTGAAGGGGATATGCTAGCTTAAAAAACTCACTTTCATCAAAACCATAGCACATTGCGTCAACAATCGAATAGTTAAACAAGGTTTAAGCTTGTAAGCAACGGTTGGATAAGGCTGATAAATCACACGTAATCAAACACATGTAGATAGGTTTAAACCCATAAACGTGAACCAAAAATCCTCATATACACGTATTTCCATCACACACCCCACGACCGGATTTGTGCTGTTTGCACTCATCAGGTAGGGACAGTAAGATCAGGATCCGCATGCGCTTGAAACAGTGGAGGAATGGTAAACAAGTTGTGCGTGTATGCTACTATTGGGTAAAGCTGGTACGACCAACCTTTCAATTGTATGTGCCCTAATGATGTTAAACCCATGAACTGGCTTCTTGGTTAAATTAGCCGAGCAAACAGCACGAAACCGGTCGTGGTGGGTGTGTGTGTAATGGAAATGCATGCAAATGAGCTAATATGTTAATTAAAATTCGTTCTTTAAGTTTTGGTTTTCCCACTCACCGGTTATTCCATTCTAAGCGCACCGGAGATGCAATAGTTAACACTGTCCAACCGACAATTATCTCATAAAAATATTTTTCAGATGCTGAATCTGGTAGGCATCTTTTTTTCAGCTCGGTTTTGAAAACTTATTCAAAAACGCACAACAAGCTTGGGTTTGCACACACGACTAGTTCATTTGGTGCGGTGAAATCTCGACTGGGGAAACTTCGGTTTTGCACAAACCAATGTCACAGTCTGTACTTGGATATGATCTAGTGAGGAGTACGCTTCCAAGAATGAGATCAATGCCAATGCTTAGAGCGAGGATGTTTCCAAGAGACTGTATGTTGTGTTTTTGTTTGAAATTAAGTGTTACTGACCCAAATACTGAACTGTGTGCACAGGTCTTAAAGGTGTTGTCTATTTACATAGGTTTTACCTACTACGAACATTCCGAGACAGTTTTGCCAATACTCGTAATCTGCACCAACTCTGTCATTGAAATCACCCAATACCACTACACCGTTTATCGTGGGCACGATTTTGAGGACAGTCAACGTATATGCACCGAGACTCTCTGCAACATCTATTAAGAAAATAATAGCTAGACAACATAAGACCCTTTCATCACATGAAACGATCATTTCAGCCTGTTTATAAAAGAAAGAAATTCCGGGGATTGGATTGTAAAACTATGAAATAAACTGTCTAATTGATAGGTAGATAAAAAAGGTTGTGTTAAGGCAAAGTAAAAGTAAAACAGGTTTTTGGCTGCCAGACATTATCAGGAGGACTTCAAAACAGTGGAGAAGTGATGAATCTTGAATCTTAGACATGAGCATTTGACCAAGAATTACATTGTGATTTTGTGTTTGAACACCGTGGTTCGTTGTATGAACCCTACGTAACAGTGGCATTCAAGAATAACCTTGTTTACCATTTATCCACTGTTTCAAGGCTCACTGAACCTAATCTTACTGTCTCCACCTGATGACGGCAAACAGCTAGAAACCCGTAGTGGTGTGTAAGTACGAGGAAGTGAGCACTGCACTATATTGAACAAAATATGTCTTGCTATTTTAACATTAGTTTCAAGTTAAACTTATAAACTTCTCTGAATAGTACCTTGTCGTTCTTCTACTGGTTCCCTTGAGCAAAGATTCCGGTCTCTACCTGATGACGGCTATCGCTTGATAGTGTTGTGAATGTTCGGTGAATGTGAACACAATGATACACAATTTATCTTTTCATATATGATCATCCTGTAGTGCTTGTAAATCTCCCCGCTTTACTTACCACAATGGTTCGATATAAGCACACGGTACCCCACACATCTCCGAATTCCCATCTACCCAGCATCCACATCGTACTTGACAGCATTGTTGTCTGCCGCACACGGATGGCATTGTCACATATTCCACTCATGTCTGGTTAGCATGTTTGTTCCTTTGTAGTAGACCGTGGTTTAGAACGTCCGCCCGAGCTTGTGTTTTCGGACAGATGGTCATCATACACACACCGACACACACGACCGAATGAACTCCCACGAGAGAAAAGGTCGTCGGTCCCGACTGATTGAACGTGCTGCGCACCCCGATGACTGGCGGTAACATCAAACAACTTTTCATGTCTGACCCAGCGGGATACAACGGCACATTGTTAGGGCGGGGTGGGGGGTCGCGGTGTCATATTACAACGAAATCGTTCATTGTTTCCAGACTACAATGCGACATGATGAAGACGTGCTTTGTAGTGCCAACGAGAATGCACATGGAATGTTGTATTATATTTGGAAAGGACATCCCTTGGATTGGGTGTTCGCGGTTTCTTCAACAACACGTCCTGATAATTTTCACCGGTGTAAATACAAAACTTGGATAACTAGCTGTTTGAATGTCAGAAACGTTTGAGTGACAGAAGGATCCAAAATGCTGTTTTGTGTAACTTGGGGTGACGATGAATTCACGAATATCAATTCAAATCAAATTTACCGGTATAGTGTTCAATGTCGTGTAGCTAAAATTTAATAAATCTGAAAATGTAAGCGATGTATGATTCGCGTGTGAAGAATGGACTTTCTGCGCGGAAGGAATCAGAATGCCTTCTATTCAAGAAGAATCCGTGTCATCTTGAACATATCATGAATTGATAAAGCAACAAATGCAGATGTAAATACTGAAGGTGGTCTCGGGAGCATGTTCACTATGCTACAGACAACGCTGGCTTCGTAATGTGTTGTTGTTGGCCACCTTCGGTCCATGTCAACCATGGATGTACATGACAATCGCATGATCTTTTTAGTGTTCCACAGCTTCTTGAATGACTAAAATATCCGATTCGGGATTAACAATCTCTCACGAAGCGCTTGCAAAGATGTACAGAACTCGGGCGATCAGCGTCAGTTGCTTGCCAGCGGCGTGATCTGCCTTCAGCAGCCAAGAGCTGTATCTGCTTCTCCCCAGCTTGCACTTGACGATTTACACAATGACTTCAATGTGAGCGGTCAAGAGAAAGTTCTTAACTCGCGGGGTCAATGCCAAGCGCTTTCGTATCTCTTTTGCAAACCTCTTTCTATCCGGTTTACCGGTTTACCGATTGGCCAACATCCTGATTTTAACACACCATAGAATAAATATTTCCTAACACAACATTTTTTCATTCTATAGACGTGGCCAAGCAACCGCAGAAAGCACTGTCGCATTAGGGAGTACATGCTCTGTTGACCAGCTTTAAAAGGCACTTTGTCCATCCACGATATGTTCAAGATACGACGGATGCTTCGTAGATGGAAAGCATTCAGCTTCCGTTCGTGTCTTGCGTGAGTGGTCCTGGTTTCACTGCCGTACAGTAAAGCATTTAGTACGCAGGCGCTGTACACCGTCATCTTCGTCTTTACAGTCAGCTCGCGGTTACCCCAAACACGAGAGTTCAATCGGGACAAAATGACATCTGTTCTGCCAATCCGCTTGTCAATCTCCGTGCCTAGCGAGAGGTTATCCGCAGTGGTTGAACCAAGGTATGTGAACTGATGTACTGATTCAAGCTGACAGTTTTTAACAGTTATGATGGAAGGCGATACAGTCCCTTGACCAAGGAATTCTGGTATTGCTCATGCCGATTGTTGGCCAAAAGTCTTTGCATCCGGACGAAAAACAGTTCTTTAGCGACTGGAGGCGTTCGTACATCGTCCGCAAACAGCAGGTCAAGGATTAGCACATCCCGTACCCTGGTTTGTGCTCTCAACCGGTTCAAGCTGAAACGCTTGTCAGGAACGCCTAGGAATATTCATTCTGTTCTCGTTATAAAAGCGTGTATTATTAGAAGATAAAAGTAGATGACGAAAAGCTTGGGAGCAAGATACACACCGTTGCTTGACGCTAAAATGGACTGAGCCATTCATGCCTTTGTGGAAAGAAATAACGAGTTTGTGCAGTCTTGGGGGGGCAGCATATCAGATCAAGCATTTTGAAAATACCCTCCAAGCTGACGTAGTCGAAAGCCTTTGCTAAATCAATAAAAACAGCGTATAATGGCATACGCTGTTCCCGAAACTTTTCTTGAAGTTCTCTCAGGGAGAAGAACATGTCAACTGTTGATCTTCCCCTGCGGAAGCCACTCTGAGATTCGGAGTAAACTCAATCAGCTAAAAAACTTGCAGCCGGATCTGTAAGACTTTAGCAAACAATTTGCCTACCACATTCAGAAGGAAGATTCCTCTGTAATTGTTGCAGTCACATCTATCACCCTTATTCTTAAATAGCGTGATGATCTTTGTGTCTCGCATCCCTTGTGGGACACACTCCTACTGCTAGCACTGAAGAAGCAAATGGTGAAGATTTTGTAATAATGCTGCTCTACAGCAATTAATGAGCTCAGGTGGAATTCCGTCGTCACCAGGGGCATTCACATTCGCTAAGCGGTCGATTGCCCTATTGATCTTATCTAGAGTAGGGGGAGTATCTAGATATGCAATAGTCGACAATCGCTCAACATTTTCAAGTACTGTCCCAAGAGTAGAGAAAGGAGAAGTGTTCTGCCCGTCTTTCCATCTGCTAAGTTATGTCGACAGTCGGTCTACCAGATACAGACTTAATGGGAGCCGCTTTTGAAGTTTGTTTGGACTAATTCCTCAATTGATGTAGGGTATTTGACATTTTGTATGTTAGTATCACATCACTCCGAAGGCCTCTATAAAGGGGATAGGTTATTTTCCGGAAATCACTTACGATTTTTGGTTGCATGATGGAATATTACAGTAAAGCGTGATAATTAGTTATTCTAATAAGATTCAGCAGCATATAACTGTATCCTCCCATAGCGAGTTTGTTAATACACTTGTCAGATCGCATGATCGTAGGTCCGCTGACCGATGTCAACCATCGAGGTACAGACGTACTGAGATCTTTTCCATTTCAAAGGACTAAACAGTGCGATTTAAATGGACCAGTCTCTCACACAACGCTCACATCATCACTCACGCTCATCATCAACGACCATCGGTGTGCACTATGTTCGAGGCTGAGATTAGCATCCGCTGTTGCTCAAATTTACACAGTGTATCCAAAGTAAGCGGTCAAGTGCAAGTTCTTCCCAACCGATAAATATCAATGTCAACAGTGTCGATGAAACCTCTGTGTAACGCAAACACAGCCAACTCAAAGATTTATTTGCTGATTTTACTATACTTAGGTTAATTGCTTCTACATTGGCCTATTGAGATTGAATATTCAAAAATCAAAATTGATATGAAAACGAAGTATTTGCTTAATGAAACTGTAGATAAACTGCGGATACGCGCGACATCTCAGTCAACAACCTGCTTTACTCAAACACCTTACCAGGCTAATCTCTGCACCACCCTTATCAGCTTGGCACGCAAGATCTCGACTGGACCACAACAGAAAAAGATCTTGGTATCTGGTTTTCCTTTAACCTTAAGCCTGGAAATCATTGCCGGATAGTGTACAATGAAGATTGCCGTATCTTGAGTCTTCTCAAAAGAATATTCCGGATTTTTACGCCCGAAACCCTACCCCGGGTAATTAACACGTATATACGTCCTGTTATGGAATATTCCATCCAAGCCTGGGCACCATGGTGAGGAAGGATATCGAACTACTCGACAGGATTTATCATCGTGCTTCAAAGTTGGTCTCCCGGTACAGAAATTTGCCTTTCACAGAGCGAATGTTAAAACTGAACCTACAAGATTTTACCCAACGGCGGATACGTAGTGACCTTATGTTGACCTTCAAAATCCTGCATTCTGTAAACCATCCCCTTAAACACTTGCTAAAGCCCAATGACCTTACTAGAACACCAACAAATTCAAAGGCTTTAAGCATTCCGCATTCTCGATTGGATATACGTCGTAATTTCTTCTCCGTAAGAATTTGTTTTACTTGGAACTATTTGCCTGAAGAAATCACACGATCAGAATCTGTTGAGGTTTTCGCTTCCAAACTCGATGAGTTTATGACGAACCATGCGGTATGCGAGTGTCCCTATTGATTTTTGAGATATTTTATATATATTTTTTATATATTCCATATACCTTGTCATCCTATGGTTATTGTTAAGCTTAATGCTTTTTCTGCCATAAAATTTGCTGAGTTCTCAGTTCTGAGTTCTCACTAAACAAGTGCCAACAAGTATTTGTGTGACCTTAAACCAGTTCACATGATGGAATGAAGTATCAGAGTAGGCAGTTCCAGTGAAACAGATGTCCCAGATCAAATAAACGTTCTGGCAAGATTCAAATCAAGATAGCGCCTTTGAGTAAGCGTAAGATTTGATGTTAAATGAGTGTATCCAAGTGTTCGTAGCTACCTCTACGAATGGTCCCTGGAATTATTTTTCATAAATGAGGCCTAATTTCATTTGAATTCGCGTTCGCGTGAGGAAGGTTTGTCATTAAAGTGAGTTATAGAGTCAACTTACCATTTCAAGCTTCCAGGAAACAGCAATGTTTTATTCAAATTGTTTAATATGATGGGATACATACTCCATGGTAGGGATTACGTGGAACGTCCATAATGGTGTAGATAATTTCTTGTTCTTTGAAGATATTTAAAAATAAATTTTCCACCAGTTTCGCACCTTTTGAAGGTATGCTCTTATTCAGATGATGTATTGTAGTGATTGATATCACCGATGTTCAATCTATTTGTAAAACAAATGGATTCGTTCTATATTAACATGACTTTGAAGTGTAATATCAATGAATGCAAATCAAAGATTTTGGGTAAACTGTTAGAAAACCTGACACTCAGTGAAAGTGATCATTAGAACATCCCCACCAATGGAATTATCTTAGTATTCTGTTATTACCAGCTTTGTGAACCTGTTCAACTAATCACTGCTCAAAGGAGATTGAAAGCCCGGTGATATGTCACCACTCTTCAGATGTAGTAGTCGATCTGAAGCTGTAAAATTGTCGACCCGTCACATTGTTACTTGTGAATTCAAAGTTTATGGTTTTAGAAACTGTTCTAACATTTTGAAAAGCATAATTTATTTATGTCACGCACCTTCTCAGAGTTGGATCACTTGATGAAAACATTAGATACGGGGGCTAATCACAATTGGCTTTCCGAAGCGTGATGATCTCAGGAGTCTGTGATACACTTCTTCCGCGGTAGTGCGATTACGCTTCCTGTTTATATGCAATATTTTGCGTGAATGGACTATCGAAGAAGAACTTTGAAACCAGCAATCGATTGTAATATGTTTGGGACCGATCGTGTATTCATAATGCAAAGAAATTTGAGTGCAAGCGCTTAGAGCATTTTTTGGGTAACGTTTCACTTCTGATACGGAAGCTTCGTCAGACCAAGGGTGATAGTCAGGACAGGGAACATGATTAAGTAGTAGTCAACCCGCCACCACTGATTTGACCTTATCACTAAACAGCCTATAGTACGCCTACGTTCCGTCACGTTTCGTGAGAATGACCAGGATCAGTGGTCGATTTTTCTCTTAGTGTCAATCTGATACAAGTGAACACGGTCAAGGTCAGTTGACACAGCGGTCCACATGCGTAAAAGTACATAACTAACTGGTCTAATGATTTATGAGGAAAAACAAAAATGTAATTAACTAGTAGGTATATGGTGAATAAAACTATTTACTTTCGCATCAGTGCCGAGCGCCAGATTGTGGAGATTTCTGCCCCATCCACCTTATTGACCGCCAGTCTACCTGTCTTGGTAATTTCGACCGCCTCCGCATGTTGGCGTTCTCTATACTGTTTAATACCGAGTCTCAATATTTCCACATTGTCTAGATTGATGCTGTGGCCCGTATCTAAAACGTGCTCCGCCAAGGCGTAATCACGAATAAGGGATTGACGAAGCTTCTGTGTCAGAAGTGATACGTTACCCAAAAACTACTCTAACAGATTGCACTGAAATTACTTTGAACTTTGAAACCACAAGAATCCCTGTTACAGATTGAGAAATGGTAAGAGAAATGGGACTCCGTGTCAAATTGGGCTGCTGCGAATGATACATCATTAAACACATGAACAAACTTCTTGCTCCAGCTTGTAAGGAATATAAAAGCGTGATCAACTTGGTGAATAGTTCGATGGGCTTGGCACGGATGAGTAGTCGCAAATATAAACAACATATTCTCCAAATATCCCTTTAACAACTATACCCATCAGATCTAATCGATCGCAATTAAGCGTTTATGAACTGTTCTCCAGACTGGCACTTTGTTTACCAGACCAGTCCAGAAGGAATCAGAAACATCCGTTGTGGTAGCCAAATCGAACAGATCTCCGTGTCAGGTCGTCCCATCGAATAAAGTGTAAGCTAACATCAATTAAATTCAATTCAATTCAATTTTAATGGTCTTGAATTGAATTGAATTGAATTGATGTTAGCTTACACTTTATTCGATGGGACGACCTGACACGGAGATCTGTTCGATTTGGCTATCACAACGGATGTTGCTGACTCCTTCTGGACTGGTCTGGCCAACAAAGTCTACTCCAATGTGCCAGTCTTGAGAACAGTTCATAAACGCTTAATTGCGATCTGTCAAACGGTGGATGGTAGCGCATGTCGTTAAAGCGTGGGACTACAATGGTGATAGTCGGGGGTTCGAGTCCCACCCGAAACGGAGGATATGCACTGCTGATGAGCTCAAATAAGCGAGAAACTCCAGTCCAGTGCTTCCATTATGGACCGTCGGGATCAACTTTGTGATTAGTTCAAAGAACTCGGCACGGATGAGTAGTCACATATATAAAAGCGAAGATTTGGAAGCACTTTGTTCTGAGGAAAACGACCTTGGAGTGTTGATGGGTACAAAACTGGGGAACACAGTTCATTGCCAGAATGTTTAAAGACTAATCAGTAGGTTGGAAGGGATCTATTGAAGAATTTTTCAATGATTTTCATCAGAGAATCCGTTGAAATTTGACTCATTATGAAATATAAAGGTACAGATACTCTGTCAAACGCTTTACGAATCGTTTATCCACTGTTCCAAAGACACGCGGATCCAGATCGTATTGTACCTGCCGATCCCGGGTTTCGTGAGTAATAGTCGGACACGCAAAGGCGGAATTTCTGTTCTAAACCATGTGTTCAAATCTTCTACACGATTGTGCACACATGTGATTGAACATGTTTGTAGTGTAGATTCTATAAAGCGACAGTTCGGGCTGTGTTCCTGTATGGGTACGAAACCTGGACCTTATGTAAAGAACACATCTTGCGTCTCCAAGTGTTTGACAACCGATGTCTAGGAGTTAGTTGTTACAATCGCATACGCACCGATGCTCGCCGAAATAAGTTGTTGGGCAGTAATGTTGATATCGAGAAGCAGATCAACCTGCATAGGTTACGCTGGTTGGGTCACGTTTTACGGATGCCGGACCACCGACTTCCGAAACAGATTCGTTTTGCGATGCCACATCCTGATTGGCGTAAATCTCGGGGTGGCCAAACCGTCACATGACATAGGTAGTTAAAAACCCTTACTAGTAACCTTTCCAAAGTCGGCGCAGCACGTCTTCCGGGCTGCTGTCCCCGCGATCAGATATCGCAATGGCCAGTTATTTTTCAGGATATGTCCCGAAACCATGTTTAATGGCGGTCTTGCACTAAGCATATTCTTGGAGTGTTTGCTTAGCCTTGTATGTTGTCAAGTGGAGTGACGAGAAAAGCTTGTTATGATGCATGGCAGTGAAAGCCGCAAGGAAGTGTCGTGCTGATGTCGCTGTATTCGTTCACGAATGTTGTCTGAATGCATGTTTCATTCGAGTTGCAGGCATCTCTTCCCAGTTTGTTTCGGTAAGTGCTGCTGGTGTATTCCTGTCTATGATGATGATGATGTTAGCCTTCGTATAAAAGTTGCTTCGAATTTGCAACATTGCTTTCCACTTCTCCGCTGCATGTGCATTTTTATCGTTCTGGATTTTACCTGACGAGTTCAAACAACACGAAACCGGTCACTATATTTGAACACCAGTATAATTCAACTGTATCCTCGTTTATGGTATTAATTATACCCCAAAAGTTTGTTTGGGATAGGTATTAAACAAGCAGACTTGAACTTTATCAAAGAATGTTCAATATCAAACCACAGTGGTAACTTGTGCAACAGTGAGATCATTGATAATGTATGCACATTTATTCAAAATAACTGTAAAAAATTTGCTGTACATAATGTCCGCCAAATCCTTTCTCATACAACTAGCATTGTGACAAACGTCGCCGTATTGTCTGGATATATTCTTCCAGAAGCAGATGAAGCTTGCTTATACATCGGAGACGACAAACGCGTCCAGGCATGGCGAGGTTCGGACGCTTCAAGATTGTTGGGCATTTCTTTAAGAGAGCACTTTTTTGACAACGCAGTTCTAGTGGATAATTTTCGAGCTTCGAGCATCTGAATTGGGGAGCCCTTTGCATTTTTCAGTTGAAAATTGAAGGTGTCCTCCCTGCTAGAAATTGCGGCATCTTTCTTTTTTAGTGGAATTGTTTTGGGTACATTTGAAACAAAAGATGTGTTTGATTGGTCCACCGCCCGTTCAAATTTTCTATGTACCTCTGCGGTTTTTTGTTCACCTTCTCTTTCTTCGTTTCTGAAATTTAAGAATATTAAGGTTACTTGTAGTAAGAAATGTTTAATTAGAATCGTTCAATAAGGATGAATACTTTTAGAACGGTTTATTTTAACTAAACCGACATCTTATATTTTAAAATGAATTTGTTTGAAGATGTATACTTTAAACAAGCTATTACTTCGATGCCGTTTACCTTCTAATATTCATTAATCAATAGTGACCTTGAGCGGGTTAAAACAAGCAATTCGCATCTTAGTACTCATCATGCACGCATGACGATCAGGTTCATGATAAATGCAATGAGATTCACAAGATGATTATATGAATATCCTTCATGTTTCTTTCTTACTTTTGTGCGACTATCTCCTCCTGGTAGATGAGTCGGCTTTAATGAAGGGTCTTGGGAATTTGGGTAGAAAAAGGTGTCCCCAGCGCCACTCGGTGTTTGTTCGAGTCAGCTTCTCTAGCCTTTGCAGAACCAAGTGCGACCTGCAAGGCAGCAGGAAGTAGCCAGAATGAGATGGTGTGCACCAATTAACCGTCTACGAGACTCTACTCCAGATTTTTCACCAGGGTTTTCTCCAGAAGCCTTTCCCGCCATCAGGTATCCCGCAAGGCAGCGGAGGTTTAAAATCAGTGTTTTTCTTTTCTTAGATGAAATGACTTTCCAGGTCAGAAGATGTACTACCGCAGTGTGAAGGATAGATATGCTCTGTTGTGAAAATACTATCATGGTCAGGGTGGCATCAAAATGCTATGTTAACGTAAGTGCATTAGCCTTTCTTGTAGGCCTTTCGTCCGCTTTGGGGGTAACAATATTTCGCTTGTTAGTGATTAGTCGGTGATACGCAGTGTTTTAACGCGGTCAGCGTTCTCTATGTTCATCAACCAGAGAGAATTATCTCGTTTTCTACAGACTATAATTGACACTTTTACATTTGAGGAGGTTGGTGTATAAATTGTTATTCTCAAGTCGTAAGGTCAAATTGCAGCACTTTCATATCTCTTTTTCTCTCTATTTGAACAAACTCCAAAGATTGACTTCCATGGAGTAGATCTTCCGGGATATGACTGATTTCAATTGAACACAATGCAACAGATGTTTCTTACCTTGGAATCATTCTGCTTCAGTTCATAACTTGCAAAGATGGTCTATTTTCAATTGCCCCAGAATACATCATTGAATCAGTACTGACATAATTCCAGTAAGTTCCAGCTTGAGTTTGATATTACACATCACCCGTAAACCCTTTTAGAATTGCCAAAAAAGAAATACTTCAAGTTTGCTGCATGGATAAACATTTTGTATCCAACGGAACTCAATGTCACATTGATGACCAAATTAATGGAATACAATCCACTCGTTTCAGAACGCACAAGTTCGTTCTAAATAGTTTGATTACTCTCGCCTTAGCCCCAACTAAGTATTCGTGAAACGTTATGGGGAACAGTCTGAACCACAGAGAAGTCATCTTCAAGTTCTAATCGATGACCCTTGTCGATCAGATGGGTTAGGATCGAACTATTCACTTAATTTGAACACTTTTCGCGCAGCTTTGGAGAGACAATTTCGGAACAAATTAAGCAGTAATGGGAAATCTCATGTTCTCACAACAGAATCGTAATGATAGCAAATATTTATCGTTATTTATCAGAGCTCCTGTCTACAGTAACTCGGAAACACGAAGCTTAATCATGTAATATGTGATTGGTAAGCTATCTCAATCCAATCAGGACTTGCTGCTTCAAATATACTCGGCCGAATGGATTAGAATCAACTTTATCCTACTGAGGTGAAAAAGTGTATATCAGCAGCCAGCACTCTTTCAAGGTCATTTAAATATCCACACTGTGGCTTTATCACTTTGAGAGATCGTCTATGCTCATGGCGTGGCAGCTATTTCCGTTTTCGTTATCACAACGAGGTACAATTGATGTGATTACTTTGTGTTCAAGGCCCCTGGTGACGACGGAATTCCACCTGAGCTCATCAAATGCTGTATAGCAGCATTATTACAACCTCTTCACCATTTGCTTCTTCGGTGCTGGCAGGAGGAGTGTGTCCCACTAGAGATGCGAGACACAAAGATCATCCCGCTATACAAGAATAAAGAAGATAGAGGCGACTGCAACAATTACAGAGGAATCTCCCTTCTGAATGTTGTAGGCAAATTGTTTGCTAAAGTCTTACAGATCCGGCTGCAAGTTTTAGCTGATAGAATTTACTCCGAATCTCAAAGTGGCTTCCGCAGGGGAAGATCAACAGTTGACATGTTCTTCTACCTGAGACAACTTCAAGAAAAAGTGTCGGGAACAGCGGATGTCATTATACGCTGTTTTTTATTGATTTAACGAAGGCATTCGACTACGTCAGCAAGGAGGGTCTTTTCAAAATGCTGCGATTGTGATGTACATCCATGGTCGACATCGATCGAAGGAGGCCAACAACAACAACTTTGTGTTCTGGAAGGCCTCAGTTCTTTTTCCACAATTTCATAACCAATTTAAGATTTTAAAAAAAATTTTCAAATCTACAACCAAGATGGATTTTCTAGCATCATTAGAAAGACATATGTTCTTACCGTGTCCTCAATTCCGAAGGAATTGCTTTCGGATCCTATTCAAATTACACACGGTTTATTAATTGACCAATGTCAAAAATCATTAAAATAAAACATACTCTCTCCACTTCAGTATTAAATACAATGTAGAACATGTAGTTCTTTAACAGACTATTGTCTCTACACGTTCATCATTGTACACTTCTACTTATCCGACCTTTTGCCAACACACGATTCAAAAGTCAATCAGCATCACGTGTACAATTATCGATCTTCGCCAATCGACCTTCTATTCTCATGAATGAATGTGAGCTCAGCATTTCTGTATAATGCATTTCACTGACTTCTTTGAAGCTTAAACTTTCGTCTATATGCATGCTATCCCAAATAAAGGGTTCCCAATCATCTGAATGAAATGCTTACTTCAATGATGCACATTGCGCGACTAACCTGTGCCTTTTAGTCTTGGAATAAACCAAGTATCTCGAGCCATCTTCTCGTCTTCTAATTCGCCATCCACGCGCGTTGAGATTCAGCAGTCTCATAGCATTCAACCGTCTCAGCACTTCTTCAGATGGGACGTGACATTGATTGACCCCCGGTAATACAGGAGTGGTTTCCGCCAGTTCATCTGTGTGCGCAGGCTCTGACCTTGAATGCGATCGATAAACCATTTTGTTTGACACGTCGGTTTGCGAGCGAGATACGGGCCATGTCATGCTCAAGTTGGTGCTTTCGGTGGTCTCCGAACGCGTTGAAGATGATCGGGTACTTGGTTTCTTTGAGGTTCTTTCGGAAATGGGTGTGAGGCGGCGTCCAATGCTGCACGAGACGCTGGAGTTTCGACGGAAAAGTTTACGCAGGTCAGAGGTCATGTGACTCGAACCATGTCGTGCGGAGTTGAACACGAACTGGAAGGTGGAGCACTTTTTTCGGTGTGTGGATCTCACACTAGGACGATCTAGATTGAAAATTAATTGTGAACTATGATGAATGACAGATTTTTTCATTTGATTTTTTTATAGAAATATCAGCATTTAAAATTGGGACGTTGAATCATAAAGAGAATATGGTTCAACTACAATTCTCAACCACTACCAGCTCCTCAAACATTTTGTTAGATTTTGCGGTGATGAGATTGACGAAAATAAGAGGTTCACTCATCGATAAATTTCTTAATCCAAGCTTGAAACATTCTTCCGGTACAATTCTGTTACCTCACACGCAAACCATTCTTCTGCAGTGTGTATAGAAACGTATCGGTTACGAAGCTTACGTGTCACTAGAAACGTTTCGGATCTCTAAAATTCAATATAGTTTTTGCCGCTATTTATTATACTTGCAAATAGATTATCTACAATTTAGCAGAGTTGAGTGATAAGCATATCGCACCTAGTAATTCAAGCTGTATCGTAGGTCCAACGGATGAACACATTGTATGTTTGGTTTAGCCACAAAAAAGATATTTGTGAGTTTTGAAAGAAATTTGAATAGCGTTTCGCTTATGACACAGAAGATTTGTCACATTAAGGGTGATTCGCAGGACGGAAAAAATGACCAACTAGCATTGAATCCATCACCGCTGTTTTGAACTTACTACTGAGCAGCCTATGGTAAGCCTAGGGGGTGTCAAATTACGTATGCACGAGCAAGATCAGTGGTCGATTCGCCTAACACAGTTCGTGTTCACATCAATATAAGACAAGTGAACGAGGTCAAGGTCAGCGTACTATAGGCTGTTTAGCGGTAAGGTCAAATAAGTGGTGGTGGGTTGACTACTACTTAATCATGTTCCCTGTCCTGACTATCACCCTTGGTCTGACGAAGCTTCTGTGTCAGAAGTGAAACGTTACCCAAAAACTACTCTAACCGATTGCACTCAAATTCCTTTGCATTATGCATGGGGTTGACATTGTTGGTCACATGTGTGAAGGTGCATCACTAACGAGAATATTGCGGGAAAATTATTGAAAAATTTAATTAAAACTTGATAATAAAATGAAGCATCTGTGCCTGAATCAAGAAGTTACCATAAACTGATCTAATTAATTACATAAAAGTTTTTTTCTAAAATGGCTGCACGATCGGTCCAGAGC
>JACCGJ010012075.1:0-28793 GCA_013407085.1 Atriophallophorus winterbourni
TATGTAGTATGTATGTATGTATGTATGTATGTATGTATGTATGTATGTATGTATGTATGTATGTATGTATGTATGTATGTATGTAGTATGTATGTATGTATGTATGCGTGTATGTATGTATGTATGTCTGTATGTATGCATGCATGTATGTAGTATGTATGTATGTATGTATGTATGTATGTATGTATGTATGTATGTATGTATGTATGTATGTATGTATGTATGTATGTGTATATGTACGTGTGTATGTATGACTGTATATATGTATGTATGAATGTATGTATGTATGTATTTATGCATGTGTGTATATATGTATGTATTTATGTATGTACGTGTGTATATATGACTGTATGCTTGTTTTTATGAATGTATGTATGTATATTTGTATATATGTATGAATGTATGTATGTATGTATATATGTATGTATGTATGCAGATATGTATGTATGTATGAATGTATGAATATATGTATCTATGTATCTATGTTTGTATGTATGTATATACGTATGTATGTTTGTATGTATGTATGTATGTATGTTTGTATGTATGCATGTAAGTATATGTATATGTAATTATGTATGTATGTATGCATATAACATCTTCATAGTTGTGGCAATGCAGGTGTTGATGTTCGATTAGTATCACTACGCTTTGAAGTAATCACTTTGTTTTAATCTAATTTAAAATCATTAGATTATAACATCTCTTACCTCTGTCACTTTTGAAGGCTCATTGAAAATAATCCTACCGTCTTCTCGTGATAACTGGAACAGCTAAACGTCAGTTTTAGAAATGAGGGGATATGAGAGTAATAACACAGAATGAGTCAATTTCAAGCATTATTATGTCTCAACCTGAGAGTGTATACTGGTTACGGCTGCTCGTGCGCAACTCAGATATTTTAACCGAGTACCCCCTATTGCTGTGAGCGCCTCACGAGAGATTGTTATTCCCGATTCAGACTGTTTTATCATTCGAAACACCGTTGGGAGTGAAACTATCAGCGCTGGTGATCAACCGAATGAGGCCAACAACAACAGTTCTTTAATAAGAACCATATTTAAATTTGCATTAAAATCTAACTTTGTTAACTACTTATTTACTGTTTTAAGGCTGACTGAATATAATCGTCTTGTCTCCGGCTGATTACGGCAAACCCCCAGAAACTAGTTTGAGTGTGTGAATGAAAACAAATTTCGGCACAACACTACATTTATAGATCTGTTGTGTGGATTATATGAATGCCGCAATGTTATTGGTTCATAAATCGGGAACCATTGAGAGCAATTTGAAGACTATCTTTTGAAAATCGGATATAGTTTGTTCTGTTTTAGATAAAATCAGTTAGTACCAAAATTGAAACCCAGTGTTTATTCTGTGATTTGCTTTTTAAACACCGAATTCTTTTCCGGATTTCTTAGTATATGTGGAAGGTACGTTGGACAAAATCTGTCGCCGACGGAATAATTTATAAGAACGTTGGTGAGACCAGAAAATTTTCCAAATTTTGAACGGCATTACCCTCGACAGTGAAAAAAATCGACGCTGGGATCGAATTGATGAATAAAATTTTTCTTTTCAGCGGTAATCATTGGAATATCGAATAAATGTCACATAGATTACATCTGTGATCAGGATCCGGTGCTATTGTACTCCTGATCTCAAATTATAATGATGTCATTTTATCGCGGATAGTGGTGGTATTTATGATTTGCTGTCATCAAAATCTTACCCTAACTCGAATTATTATCAATATAAGACAAACAACAGCGTGGAATCCAACTCCCACATGCAAATGGAAACCCATACGTTTGTTTGATTGCGTAATGTTTGTTTAATGGCAATGCAGTGCCAGGAGTGCTCAAAGTTGCAATAATCTTCGACAAAATACTTGTTCATCAAAGCTGTTTGTCTTTTTCCTTTTACGCAAAACCTAATTTTACTATCATTATTTACCTTAACATGTGTGTCGGCACAGAAAAATTGAAAAGGTTTGTTTACAGGTTCATACGTTGTTTGCGATTTATCTACGTTTCAAGTTATGTAGATCTTGATCCTACGGTTGCCACTGCAAACAGAGCGAAAGCAGCCGTGGGGTGTGTGATCGAAATACATCCAAATGTGTAGTATTTGTCTCAAGTTTGTTATGTAAACGGCGGTACCAAAATTTTGTCAGGAAGATACACAAATTACTCAACTAGTGAAGTTTTCTCACATTGACAGGTGATCGCTTTTGGATCTTACACGATGAATCGCACCTGGCCTGGCCGTGTAAGCGTCGAGGGCTAATTCTGAAACGAATCGGGTTGCCGGCACGAGTAACCAAAGTTGACACTATATTCCAGTGGCCAAAATCAATGAAGTCTATTTGATTTCCGGTTCTCGGTATTGGAGATTTGACGCGGAAGCAGGCCGTGGAAGAGTTGCCGCTAAACCAGGTTATCCACGTTTAATCAAGGACGGCTGGAAAGGAGCCCCGACGCCTGTTAAAGAAATATTCACTGGGCTCAATGGTAAGCTGGTTTCTAAAGCGATCGAAATGTAATAGCAAACTGAGATCAAGTACTTATGCACCACATGTGTTCTGTAAATATTCCAAGCCATTTATTATACGATGGTCTTCACCGAAGTTTAGGATGCTTAAAATGCCTTCATTTTTGATTATACTGAACTCCCATGTAAATAATTGAGAGAATTTCTACAATAAAACGTCTAAGCATATGACATGGTAAATACTCACACTTTAAAAATCACCACGCTAGAGCGTGTACCATTTTGCTTCTGGGTATTTTGGGAAATTAGGGCTGCGTAAATATTCCCAATTGAGAAAACGTCGGGGGATGGTGAGTAAAATTTATTGATCAAACATCACAAAGAAATTTGTTTAAAAACCAATAACTCAGTTATTTCCATTTACAGGTGAAACGCTATTCATAACTGGAAAAAAGTACTTTGAATTCAGCAACATTGAGATGAGTATCACCTCCGACTCTCCCAAACCGACTCAAATGCCTGCATGGGGTTGTCCTGAAATCGATGCCACAACACTGCAACCATGATTGTTTCCTGCCATAAATGCAATGTGCTTATTTAATAAACGCTTTGAACGAAATAACATCCTCGCTAAACGCCAAACAAGTGCTTTTGCTTTCCTTAACGGGTAATACATCTTAGAAAATTTGATGCTTTTGTTTTTAATGACCAATCTTTGAGTATTCTACGTGCAAGCGAAAGTGTTGGTGATAGTTACATTGCTTAATAAGCTAGTAGTTAAATGATTTTTCCTGCATGTCACATTTACCTTTCCGGATTTGCGTAGTACCGATCAAGATTTGGCTCGGAGAGATCTGAGAAACACAATTACTTGGTTGTCCATAATGTTTAATTTATAACCGCGTAAGTTGGAAACGCAATGCTGAGTGCCGAGCCTCTAGAAACAAAGCCTTCTATCTGAAAAGCATTAATCTTTAAGCGGAGCACAAAGACTGAGTGCTATATAGTACTATATATACTATAGTACTATAGCAGCTGACACGAACAGTCCATACAAACGTCTGAGTGGAGTGCGCACACGTGTCAAAATTTATCATTAACCAATGCAACTTTTAATGAATGGGTCATAGATAGATAATGAATAAGTACATCCAGCCTTTTTCGTGTGAAATAAGGTTTAACACGGTGAGTGAGGACAGCCCATTACAGTATCATTTGATCGGAGAAAATATCTAGTGTTCCAGTGTCCGGAGTATATTGAAAATTAAATCAACCCACCGGTTGGTATAATATCATTATAATAATGTGTTGGTCACATTACAAAATGTAACCACCCGTACGCACCAAGTGGATTAAACGAATAACATGTGCATTCTCTGGAAAAACTTCCGATTTATGACAAAGTGTTTTGTTACACGTCAAAACTGGCGGTAAATTTGGCGTTGAGCACAAATCGATTCAAGGTCAGCAATAGATTGAAAAATGTTTGTGACCAATTGGGAACAATCATCATAAAATACTAATATTCACTAATATTCATTTGGACTGCGCTTAATTAAACAAACCACCCTTGCAGTCCTTCGTTTCATCTTTCCCGTAACGCACCTGTGAGGTCACCAATCGAAACATTACCAACTGCATTGCAGGTTGAACTGTCGCAAATATGCATTTTTCGTTCGTAATGTGCAATTGTGAAACAGTTTAGCTACTCACGTGGTACAATCTGGAACCGTTTTTCGTTTCCAAGAAATCACTAGATATCCACATTTACAAGTATGTTTTTCACGTTTTTACCATCTGAGCCGATGTACATTTTTGTGGGTCTTGAATTCCCATGGTAAATCCCTAGTTGGCTAAGAAATGCGCAGGCCATGATGGCTGCTGAGCTTGACAAAATAGAAAGGCGAGATTAAAAGCAATAGATGCATTGGCTTGTATGCTAATTAGAATAGCGATGTTGCAATGAACTAAAAACCCTTTTAGGGTGCGCAGATGTGAATCTAAAAATGGCATCCGTGTCGATAGGCTTACGATATACCGTTGTTCTTATCTTGCCGTTGTCTTTTTGCGCGAGACAGTCCAAGTGTCCCTTCCGTAGACTCGGTTTCTTTTGTGACCTGGATTTTTGGATTCACACTATTGAGATAACTATGAAATTCTTCTAGTCTGTTTTGCTTTATGATGACGAATGTATCGTCGACATAGCGCCACGATATCTTTGGTTTTAACGCTCCGTTTCTCAAAGCTATCTCTTCGAAGTGCTCCATGTAAATATTCGCTAGCGCTGGAGAAATGAGTGAGACCATCGCTAACCCATCGTTTTGCTTGTATGGCTGTCCATTCAATAAGATGTGTTTCATATTAAGACAAATTGCTACACCGTTAATTATTTGATGTACACTCAAGTTAGTACGATCCTTCAGGGTCATATCGGAGTTGAGTGATTTCCTTACAAATTCCAAAGCGCTTGTAGTGTCAACATTCGTGAGCAAGGAGCTTACGTCAAAACTAACCATCATCCCATGTAAATATTTTTCATTGAATAATACACATTTCTATTTCCAGTCGTGCCTATTTGACTTGTTGAGGATTACCTCAGGTTTCGTTATATCGAAGCATTACACGCGTCAGGATTTCTCACATGAGACTGGGCGCTCGGTGGTCACCGTGATCCATTCTACTACTGTTGGTGCCCATTTCAAACACGGATAAGGTGGGATAATCATACTTCGTCATGTGCGAAGCTGTAACCACCACTCCACTCGCATTGTCCGTTAGGCAATACGGCTTCGTTTGGTTTGAATTAGCTTCACTTACTGGATATGGTCGTAGGATGTTGTGTCGTTTCTTCGACTACTTTCAGCATGCAGTACAGCAGGATGTGACGAGTAAAGTGCATTTACGTCCATGCTGAGTCGACAAGTTTGTACTACTGCTTCATCCTATTATGGAGATGCGAAGTGCATCAGCGATGAGTGCTAATCACGAGCTTTCGAATGATCAACCTCCGGCAAGAGCAAGAGCAAGGAGCGCCGAAAAGTTCTCCGGCGACAAGTGTGAACGAGAGGATTTCATTCGAACGGCTCGAACGACAACATATTCGGAAGTATGCGAAAATTGGCTACGTCAGCTGCAATCGAACGATATGCAATATGTCAATGGTGGTCAAACGAGCACTGCATGGTGAGGGCTTCAACTGGACCGGTTGGCAAGAAATCGACTGTCAAATCAGATCGAAGTGACAACCGGGACAGACATGTTGAGGGTCAGTGTTGTGGTTGTTTGTTAGCCTATTAAAGCTAAGCGTGTGTTTCGTCATTAGGCTTGTGTGTAATAAACGCGTTTGACCAATTGGTTTCTCCTGTGTTGTGTGATTCGTGGTTGAGCGCGATTAGCGTCTGACAGGTTGACCTCAGGGGTGAATCGAGACACCATCGATGTGTTGGCGTACAACGCGGTGGTAACGTAGTTATTGTTAGACAGATGAAACGGAAGTATGGTGATTGTCCAGGTGGGCTTGCTGAAATAACCTGACGCGATCGTTACCGAGCTACCTCTACCCATACCCGCTACACTATGACCTCGCTGTTTCATTGGATATAAGGTAATTTGACGCCCATCACCACATGGGTGTGTTGTATTAATAATTCTTCGTAAATGTTTCGATTAAAAACTAACGAATATCTCGCAGTGTGTAAGCAAGCGTTGCTCTTATCTCAAAGCGTATAGAGGCACTAGGATAGCAAAACTCAAGCGTCCAATGATCACATACCAAAATTACAAATAATTGCAGTAACGTATGATGGTTTTGAAACACTAATCATGGATTGTCAAATGAAGACAATCAGTGGCTTCAGCTTAGTAGCGTTACCAGATACATTGGTCATTACTACATCTGTTTTCATAAAACAGATATGCACCGCTTTTACCTCAGACAAGCCTGACTCGCGATAGCAACACCCAGAGTGACCTATCTGAATGAACTACTTAAATCCCGCTATCAAAGTTAGGCGTCTATGATGCGATTTTCAGCTCCTCTTATCATCATCAATTTTATCTTATGAAAAAGTCCTGGTTATTGTATTTACTCATTAACTGGAGACGAATATGACTGGCTGATGGTTAATGATTACCCGTTTCACAATCCATTTATAGATTTCCAAAATCCGGAACAAAAGCTTTGTTCCCTACGATTATGGTCAATTTTGCTTGCGAATAATCGGTCAACTACCGAACGCTCTCCAATCACAGCTTTCACGTACTACCGTTTTTACCATTTTGAGCGCTTTTTGTCTCACTCGAACTAGATAAAAGAGATTCCAAATCTATCCATTCGATTCTGAAGCTAATTGCTATAGACCACACTTTCAATTTCATTGGATGTTTATGGCTTTGTCGGCATGACGCGAGAATGGATTCCCTTTAAATATCTCAATTATTATGAGTGCATAGCCTGGAACATTTTGAAGCCATAATCAGTCAAATCTGATGGCTCGGTTCTTTTCCTCTTCAATATACAAAACGAAAGAAAATATTTATCCTGTTGATCTTTGACATGAATTTCTTGTATCTTATGTTGCCACTGGGTTCAGTCTCGTACAATATTCAAATACTCGGTGGGTGGCATACCTCACATTCTATCGTGTATATTTAAATTCTCCAGGCTGCGATTTGAATATTTTTTAACCTAGTGGAAACATCAATGTCACGCTGATTTTGGCCTAGACTTAAAAAATAACGTGTGCATTGAATCAGCTAGAGTAGCTTTTGGTAACGATTCGCTTCTGACCATCAACAGTAAAAGGGTGTCAGCACGAACAGAATTTAGGTCCAAATTGAATCGCCAATCCTAAACTGAACATATCGTGTTGGGCGTTGAGCTTGCTAAGATAAAATGCGAGGTTCAAATCAATGTACTTGATGTACTTCCCTGGCATGATGATGTGTGCGGGTGTAACCTCTAGTGTGCGTGTGGCTTGTCATTAGCGGATGTTGTTTCACATCTGTTTACAAGCAATGCAAGGGTTGCGTCTATGGATAAGCCGCTCTCGCAGACCGAACAAAGATTGCTGGAAAAAGGTTGAAACTTCTTACTAAGTACAAAGGTTTTTAAACCTAAAGATATCATTTCATGCGTAGAATCTACCTTAACTCAGCTACCTGAAACACAGGCAGACGCACTACGCAACCGTATAGCCAGTATTATTGAGAAACAACAGCCAGAAAGGTGTAACCCTACGCAAGATGTACAGCGAGCACTTCCTAATCTTCGGAAAGAAGAGGGAATAGTGATCACTAGAGCCGACAAAGGCAAGAGAACAGTGATACTCCCAAAAAGTGATTATAGAAATAAGGTTGAATCACACCTTGCGGAAGGTCCCTATGAAGTTATTGACAGCAGGAGAACCACGTCGATTATGAATAACCGTAAGCGGTTGATTTCCATATATTTGCGTTGAATTAAGGAGGAACTTGGCCAGGGATTATGATTCAGGCTATACGCGAAATCTTCTCAGAACCCTAGGTTCTACGGACTCCCAAAGATACGTGAGGTGCGCGTCACTCTGCGACCTATCGTGGAGCCCCAACACACGAATTAGCGAAGCATCTCGCTCATTTGTTGAACCCGCTAGTCGGGAACAGGGATTCTTTCATTAAGAACTCTTTTGATTTCGTTCGTCGTTTGAGTACAATAATGCTCGACGAGGATGAATTGATGGTTAGCTTCGTGTGATGATTGTTTGAATAATAATCAATACTAATCAATAATTCTGTAATTCAAATTCTCGTTGTTAAAGCTACATTAATTAATACATACTGTAGTTCGTGTGAGCGTGGTTTGTTCTTACTTTAATTATTGTGTTGGTTATTCAATTCAATACAATTCAATTCATCACACTTCGATGTACGCGCCTTGTTCACGAACGTGGACACCACGAGCGATTTGCCTGAATATGAGCCACTTCTTGTTTAACGGACAGTTATACAAGCAAAAGGAAGGTTTAGCGATGGGTTCACCTATTTCCCAGCGTTAGCGGATATGTACACGGAGCATTTGGAAAAGTTAGCTCTAAAAATGTAGCTCTTGGGCCAAAGATATGTTGGCGTTATTTCGATTATACATTCGTCATCATGAATCGTGACAGATTGGAAGCATTCCATAGTTACCTTAACAACTTTGATCCCAAAATCCAAGTTACAAAGGAGATTGAGTCGACAGAAGTGACACTACCATTATTGGACTGTCCCGCGCGAAAGCAGAATGGTAAAATAAGCACTACGGTCTATCGTAAGCCAATCGACACAGATGCGGTCTTGAGGTATTCATCAGCGCACCCCCAAAAAGTATTTAATTAAGTTGCGAAATCGCTGCTCTACAAAGTTGAACGCTTGTGCAGCGATGCCACCGATAAAAAGCGAGCCCATCAAGAAGTTAGTCGTCGACTTGCTGATCATGGTTACCCTAAGAGCCTAATTAAACGCCAACTGAAACGGGTTAAATACCCAGCACACAAAACGGAAAAAGTTGGCGTGCAACAATTTTTATACCTTACGTTAAGGAAGCGTCGGAGGGGATAATTCGAATCTTGAATAACGCAGGTATACGGGTAACGTATAAAAAAAGCGGAACACTCAGATCCTTATTAATGCATCTCAAGGATAAAACACCTTCAGGCTGCGTGGCGAATTGCGTATATAAAATCAACTGCAAAGGTTGCTCGGGAGTATATATCAGGCAAACATCCAGAGAACTCAGTACTAGGATAAATGAACACGAAAATCGAATCGGTAAGCAGCCACACGATTTCAGTGAATATCAAACACTGATGAAAGATTTAGCAATAGCTGAACACGTGCTGGACACAGGTCACAGCGTAGATCTTGATAACGTGGAAGTGATAAGGCGGGGAATAAAACCATACATGGAACGACTTCACGTTGAGGCAGTTTAGATAACAAAGGCTGGTAAGAATGCTGTTTATTCGGTGGATGGCGCTGATATCTCCACAATCTGGCGTCCGGTCCTGCAGCGGATAAACATTAACGTGCGTAACCCCTAGTGTGCGCACCGATTATGCAATCGCGCTAATCTGTCTGCAGATGTCATTCACACCTGCCAAGACTAGAACAATTAAGGGATTATACGGCACGTAGGGGTGGTGGTGCGTCTGTGGATATTGAACACGTCTGTCCTTTTAACGAGCGCAGAACTCACCATGGACTGTTCAGTTCTTAACCAGCTTATGATTGGTTAGGTGAATGCAATTTAAGCTCGATCTCTGTTCGTACTGACACCCTTGGTCTGACGAAGCTTCTGTGTCAGAAGCAAAACATAACCAATAAACGACTCTCACCGATTCATTACAAACTTTATTTTTTCATGATTATGATTCCCGAATCAGTCACAAACATTTTCCATGACATTGTAGTTTCACATCTGTTTATAACCAAAACAAAGGATAAATTAGCATACAAGCCAATGCATCTATTGCTTTTAATCTCGCCTTTCTATTTTGTCAAGCTCAGCAGCCATCATGGCCTGCGCATTTCTTAGCCAACTAGGGATTTACCATGGGAATTCAAGACCCACAGAAATGTACATCGGCTCAGATGGTAAAAACGTGAAAAACATACTTGTAAATGTAGATATCTAGTGATTTCTTGGAAACGAAAAACGGTTCCAGATTGTACCACGTGAGTAGCTAAACTGTTTCACAATTGCACATTACGAACGAAAAATGCACATTTGCGACAGTTCAACCTGCAATGCAGTTGATAATGTTTCGATTGGTGACCTCACAGGTGTGTTACGGGAAAGATGAAACGAAGGACTGCAAGGGTGGTTTGTTTAATTAAGCGCAGTCCAAATGAATATTAGTGAATATTAGTATTTTATGATGATTGTTCCCAATTGGTCACAAACATTTTTCAATCTATTGCTGACCTTGAATCGATTTGTGCTCAACGCCAAATTTACCGCCAGTTTTGACGTGTAACAAAACACTTTGTCATAAATCGGAAGTTTTTCCAGAGAATGCACATGTTATTCGTTTAATCCGGGTGATTACATTTTGTGATGTGACCAACACATTATTATAATGATATTATACCAACCGGTGGGTTGATTTAATTTTCAATATACTCCGGACACTGGAACACTAGATATTTTCTCCGATCAAATGATACTGCAATGGGCTGTCCTCACTCTTGGTGTTAAGCCTTATTTCACACGAAAAAGGCTGGATGTACTTATTCATTATCTATCTATGACCCATTCATTAAAAGTTGCATTGGTTAATGATACATTTTGACACGTGTGCGCACTCCACTGAGACGTTTGTATGGACTGTTCGTGTCAGCTGCTATAGTACTATATATAGTACTATAGTATATATAGTACTATATAGTACTCAGTCTTTGTGCTCCGCTTAAAGATTAATGCTTTTCAGATGGAAATCTTTGTTTCTAGAGGCTCGGCACTCAGCATTGCGTTTCCAACTTACGGGTTATAAATTAAACATTATGCACAACCAAGTAATTGTGTTTCTCAGATCTCTCCGAGCGAAATCTTGATCGGTACCACGCAAATCCGGAAAAGTAAATGTGACATGCAGGAAAAATCATTTAACTGCTAGCTTAATAAGCAATTCTACTATCACCAACACTTTTGGTTGCACGTAGAATACTCAAAGATTGGTCATTAAAAACGAAAGCATCAAATTTTCTCAGATGTATTACCCGTTAAGGAAAGCAAAAGCACTTGTTTGGCGTTTAGCGAGGATGTTATTTCGTTCAAAGCGTTTAATAAAATAAGCACATTGCATTTATGGCAGGAAACAATCATGGTTGCAGTGTTGTGGCATCGATTTCAGGACAACCCCATGCAGGCATTTGAGTCGGTTTGGGAGAGTCGGAGGTGATACTCATCTCAATGTTGTTGAATTCAAAGTACTTTTTTCCAGTTATGAATAGCGTTTCACCTGTAAATGGAAATAACTGAGTTATTGGTTTTTAAACAAATTTCTTTGTGATGTTTAATCAATAGTTTTTACTTACAATCCCTCGACGTTTTCTCAATTGGGAATATTAACCCAGCCTTAATTTCCCAAAATACCAAGAATCAAAATGTTTCTCGCTCTAGCGTGGTGATTTTTAAAGTGTGAGTATTTACCATGTCATATGCTTAGACGTTTTATTGTAGAAATTCTCTCAATTATGTACATGGGAGTTCAGTATAATCAAAAATGAAGGCATTTTAAGCATCCTAAACTTCATTGAAGACCATCGTATAATAAATGGCTTGGAATATTTACAGAACACATGTGGTGCATAAGTACTTGATCTCAGTTTGCTATTACATTTCGATCGCTTTGGGAACCAGCTTACCATTGAGCCCAGTGAATATTTCTTTAACAGGCGTCGGGGCTCCTTTCCAGCCGTCCTCGATTAAACGTGGATAACCTGGTTTAGCGGCAACTCTTCCATGGCGGCCTGCTTCCGCGTCAAATCTCCAATACCGAGAACCAGACATCAAATAGACTTCATTGTTTTTCGACCACTGGAATATAGTGTCAACTTTGGTTACTTTTTTCGGCAACCGGATTCGGGTCAGAGGCAGCCCTCGACGCGGACATGTCCAGGCCAGTTTCGATGGACTACGTAAGATCCAAAAGCGATCACCTGTCAATGTGAGAAAACTTCACTAGTTGAGTAATTCGTGTATCTTCCTGACAAAATTTTGGTACCGCCGTTAACATAACAAACTTGAGACAAATACTACACATTTGGACGTATTTCGATCACACACCCCACGGCCGCTTTCGCTCTGTTTGCAGTGGCAACCGTAGGATCAAGATCTACATAACTTGAAACGTAGATAAATCGCAAACAACGTATGAACCTGTAAACCAACCTTTTCAATTTTTCTGTGCTGACACACATGTTAAGGTAAATAATGATAGTAAAATTAGGTTTTGCGCAAAAGGAAAAAGACAAACAGCTTTGATGAACAAGTATTTTGTCGAAGATTATTGCAACTTTGAGCACTCCTGGCACTGCCTTGCCATTAAACAAAGATTACGCAATAAAAACAAACGTATGGGTTTCCATTTGCATGTGGGAGTTGGATTCCACGCTGTTGATTGTCTTATATTGATAATAATTCGAGTTAGGGTAAGATTTTGATGACAGCAAATCATAAATACCACCACTATCCGCGATAAAATGACATCATTATAATTTGAGATCAGGAGTACAATAGCACCGGATCCTGATCACAGATGTAATCTATGTGACATTTATTCGATATTCCAATGCTTACCGCTGAAAAGATAAATTTTATTCATCAATTCGATCCCAGCGTCGATTTTTTTCAGTGTCGAGGGTAATGCCGTCCAAAATTTGGAAAATTTTCTGGTCCCACCAACGTTCTTATAAATTATTCCGTCGGCGACAGATTTAGTCCAACGTACCTTCCACATATACTAAGAAATCCGGAAAAGAATTCGGTGTTTAAAAAGCAAATCACAGAATAAACAATGGGTTTCAATTTTGGTACTAACTGATTTTATCTAATACAGAACAAACTATATCTGATTTTCAAAAGATAGTCTCCAAATTGCTCCCAATGGTTCCCGATTTATGAACCAGTAACATTGCGGCAATCATATAATCCACACAACAGATCTATAAATGTAGTGTTGTGCCGAAATTTGTTTTCATTCACACACTCAAACTAGTTTCTGGGGGTTTGCCGTAATCAGCCGGAGACAAGAAGATTATATTTAGTCAGCCTTACAACAGTAAATAAGTTGTTAGCAAAGTTAGATTTGAATGCAAACTTAAATGTGGTTCTTATTAAAGTACTGTTGTTGTTGGCCTCATTCGGTTGATCACCAGCGCTGATAGTTTTACTCCCAACGGTGTTTCGAATGATAAAACGGTCTTATTCGGGAACAGCAATCTCTCGCGAGGCGCTCACAGCAATAGGGGGTACTCGGTTAAACTATCTGAGTTGCGCACGAGCAGCCGTAAACAGTATACACTCTCAGGTCGAGACATAATAAAGCTTGAAATTGACTCATTCTGTGTTATTACTCTCATATCCCCTCATTTCTAAAACTGAGGTTTAGCTGATCCAGTTATCACGAGAAGATAGTAGGATTATTTTCAATGAGCCTTTAAAAGTGACGGAAATAGGAGATGTTATAATCTAATGATTTTGAATTAGATTAAAACAAAGTGGTTACTTCAAAGCGTAGTGATCCTAATCGAACATCAACACCTGCATTGCCACAACTATGATGATGTTATATGCATACATACATACATAATTACATATACACATACATACATGCATACATACAAACATACACACATACATAAAAACATTCATACATACATACATATCTGCATACATACATACATATATACATACAAACATACATTCATACATATATACAAATATACATACATACATTCATAAAAACAAGCATACAGTCATACATATACACGTACATACATAATATATACATATATACACACATGCATAAATACATACATACATACATTCATACATACATATATACAGTCATACATACATACATACATACATACATACAAACATACATACATACATACATACATACATACATACATACATACATACATACATACATACATACATACATACATACATACATACATACATACATACATACATACATAGATACATACATACATACATACATACATGCATACATACATATATACATGCATGCATACATACATACCTACATACATACATACCTATATACCTACATATATACATACATACATACATACATGTTTGTCTGTGTTAAGATCTCATAGTTATAATGAAGCTACTCGTTTTTCAACCATCTATAACATTTCCAACATTTTTCATCAATATCATTAAACAAAAATCTGAAATTTTCAAAGCAACTTCATATGTTTGCAGCAACGCAGCTGTTGATACTTCTACGTGATGAAAATGTGTGTATTCCGACGCAAATTCTCCTTTCAGGATTGAAATGTCAAATTGATCTTTGACCGGTTAGATCCGTGGTATAAAGACAGTTGTAATCACAACGTGATCACCGTCATCAATTTCCTTGTTTCATGGAATATACTGTTCAAAAGAGCACATTGAAAACAGTACAACGGTAGACAAGTAGCGCTCCTATGCAAATGTTGGATAAGGCTAGTACGAACAATCTGTTGAATCACATGTGCCCAAACACATGTATTATAGGATTAAACCCATAACCTATAACCAACATGCTCATTTCCCTAATTTCCATCACACACACCACACGACGGGTTTCCTGCCCTCTTCAGGTAGCGACAGTAATATCGGGGTCCGCATACGCTTGAAACATTCATCCACTGTTTCAATCACATGCGGATCCCGATATTACAGTCCCTACCTGATTAATGCAAACAGCACGAAACCGGTCGTGGGGTCTGTGTGTGATGGAAATGCATGCAAATGAGAATTTTAGTTCAAAGTTAGGTTTCATTCTTAATACTGTCGATCACTGTCAAGGAAACATCCACATTCAACATATAAATTGAAAATTTATTGTGGAGTACAGGACCAATTTTTATGTCTGAAAATGGTTCGCATGGGAAGAGGACTAGATATAATCATCATGATCAAAGATTAAATGATATGCAATTCGTCGAAGCCGGTTAAACGACAACAAGTTGTTACATGCGCGAAGGGAACCAGTTGCATCAGCTCGTGAATAATTCTAATCAAATTGGCAAACGATGCAGACACATTTGAGATGTAATATGAATAATTTGATTCGCTTATAAGTGATCCCACTCTGTGTGCAAATTTGTCGTTTGCTCACTAATTATTTGACTAATTGTTTTTCCCTGATCGCGAAGTAAACGAAGCTGATTGACTGCTTAATTATTGTCCTCTGGTTTTGAATCATAACAAAATAAACAGCGCCACAAGAGACCATGATTGACGTGATTAACGTTCGAACAAATCTCCAGGAAGTGAAGGTTAAAAACTAAATAGACATTTGGACCGCAAACGAATTTGGCCTAGATTGAAAAAGTTTGACCTCCGCATCTTGGTTATGTATCATATACTTTGTGTTTAATTAGATTTCTAATTTAAATTTTTTTTATGTAAAACAGGCTTACCTGTTTGTGGAAAACAAAGTACTCGCGGTTACGTATTTTGACTATTGCATGAATTGGTACGTCACAGCTGCCGTTTGGCTTTTTGGCTCTTGGACTTGTTGGTGTGGTTACGTTTGGTTCTGTAATGGACAACAAAATTTCCACCCGTAATTAATACTTGTTATCAAATGATGCCAAATACGAAGAACGTTTTCTCTAGATTTTTATAATTTGTGGCAAACAAGCATCCAGCTTCTGGCTTACTACATGCTGGTATATATTTCATCAAGAAAAAAGGATTCAAAAATCACATTCAATATATCCGTAGTGTTATGCATAAATACTCATATCTTGATACATACGTGCAGTGAAATCGTTTTAAAAAATTCTAACTACCAAATTAATGTGTTGACACCATGGGCGTTAGCAACAGTTTCGGGGATCTCATTCCAAAAATGCATATAAAGAGTCACATTATCGGTTTTTAATGAAGCTGCATTGGTACGTGTGCCGCGTAATTAGTCATTGGTTTGGTGCATCTATGATTTTGTACATGAGAAGCATATCACATGGAATAAGGTATGCATTTGTAGGTCACTGACATCCCACCTGCAGCAAATTTGCTAGACGTAAACACCGACCCCCCGGTCGAAATGAAATCCTTTTTGCCTTAAAATCGCTAAAGAATGGCAAAGCACCAGGCCCAGATGGGATTCCACCAGAAGCTCTGAAGGCTGATTTGGACACCTCGGCTGATATGTTACTTCCTCTGCTGCAGAAAATCTGGTCAGAAAGACGGGTCCCAAATGATTGGAAGAGAGGTCATTTGGTCAAACTTCCTAAGAAAGGGGATCTGTGGCTATGCAAAAACTGGCGAGGTATCATGCTGCTCTCAGTCCCTAGTAAAGTACTTACACGCATCATCCATATGCGTTTGCGCGACGCTATCGACCAAGTGTTACGGCCAGAGCAATCAGGCTTCAGAAAACAAAAGTCTGGTATCGACCAAATTGCGACCCTCCGCATAATAATTGAACAAAGCATTGAATGGCAATCGCTTCTTTGCCTCAAATTCATAGATTTTGAGAAAGCCTTCGACAGTGTGGACCGCGAATTCATATGGAAGCTTTTGCCACACTATGGGGTCCCACCGCTGTACATGGACCTCATAAAGCAGCTGTTTGAAGGTGCCTCCTGTCAGGTAATTCACAACGGAAGACTGACCGATCCATTTGGAGTTGAGACTGGCGTTCGCCAGGGATGCCTGTTGTCCCCAATGATTTTTCGGTTGGTAATAGACTGGATAATGAAACAGACAGTAAAAGGTGAGAGGAATGGTATCGATTGGAAGGAATCCGAGCATTTGGAGGATCTGGAATACGCTGATGATGTCTGCTTGATATCACGTGACCCCAACGTCTTCAGAGAAAGACCGATAGACTAGCACACTTTGCTTCATATGCAGGACTACGCGTGAATACCGAAAAAACAGAAGTCCTCCGTGTGCTAACTGATGAGAACCCATCAATCACCATCAATGGTAAAGCAGTCAAAGACGTCACGCAATTCGTCTACCTCGGCAGCATTGTTTCAATAAGTGGTGGCACGGACGAAGACATAGTCGCCAGAATCGGCAAAGCAAGATACGCGTTCATAGCTTTGAAACCTATTTGGGAGTCGAAGGTTCTATCAAAACGCACGAAACTCCGTATATTCAGAAGCAACGTCAAATCCGTGCTACTCTATGGATCAGAAACCTGGCGAGTGACAGCAAAGTCTTCTGACCGAATGCAATCATTCCACAATAATTGCCTTCGTCGAATTATTGGGGTAAAATGGCCAGAAAAGATAAGGAATCAAGACCTGTGGCAGATTGCTGCTGAAGACCCGATCGCCCAGCAGATCAGTAGAAGAAAGTGGAAATGGGTTGGGCACACCTTGCGGAAACCTTATGATGACATCACGCGTCATGCTCTGGTATGGAACCCAATCGAGAAGAGACGGGTCGGACGCCCAATGCTATCTTGGAAGCGCTCGTGTGAAGAGGAAATCCGCAAGTGTGGACTTAACTGGAACGACATCAAACTGGCTGCTATGGACAGACCAAAGTGGAGACAAGTTGCCGAGGCCCTATGTTCCTCCAGGAACTCAAGGTATTAAGTCAAGTCAAGTCAAGTGTATAAGGCACGCATGGCAAAACTGTTCATTCGCATTTTCCCGCATATGCTGTATAATCTAAATATATGAACATGTTATTTAAAAAAAATTCAGAATAGGTAGCGTGCAATTTGTTAACATCGGCCAAATGAGCTAAACATGGTGTGGGGACCCGAAGGAAACCGGTGACACGAAATCGCGTGAAAAATAAAATCGGAATGTCATCCGTTGCACGCACGTTTTGTTTGCCAGTTGTGATAGGAAACGCTTTTGACGTGATTAATGTCTGATCGCTTGTTCTTTAGGCTTGGGCGAACAACGTCGAGACTGGAACGTGATTCGACCTCAGGTGACCTGATATAATGACCCCCATTATGATATTACCTGTATCGTTTCGTGCTGTATATACACCCAGGCCCTGTGTGATCATCACCAGAAAGATTGCGGATATTTTTCCATCCAAAACCGCAACAGAATCACATGTTGCTTTGAATAATGTTTTGATTTAGAAACGCTGTTTAGGCTCCAACAATGAAGTTAATGCATTTTATTGTTATTGATGATTTTGCTGACTAATCAGTTAGTCACCAATGAGATAGTTCGTGATATGCGGGTGAATGTGTGTGCTCCCTCGCGAGGACGAACTTCTGCATTATGATAAATTTTTATTTGAAACTGCATTACTTAGGTCTTGGGGAACGTGTGGTCGGTTCTGTTGGGAACGTGACTGGATATTCCATCGTAGTAGTAGCCCGTTTACGTTTAGTACAAGGACCTGAAATTCAAATGCTCTTGTCATAAGAAAATCTCTGTTTGAGTAACTTAGCTAAATGACACACGATTATAAAGCGATAACGTACGACTGACTAGAAGACAGGAATCATAAAACCCATCTATAAAGGGGGATTCGTTCTGACCCATCAAATTACCGCTGTTACACTCCTTCCAGTGATCTAAAAAGTTATGGCGCGAATTTTGTACGAAAATGTATTGAGTCATCTCGAAAACCATAACTAGTTTTCCAGATATCAATATGGATTTCGGAAATCTCGTTCTTGCTTGACTAACCTACTGCAGACAATGGACGACTGTACGCAGGAAGTGTATGAGGGTGTTTGCATGCATATGTGTTTTTGGACATACCGTGGGCGTTTGATCGCGTCGCAATTCTATACAACTGAGCGAGCTGTGGGATGTTAGTATAAATGGGTGCTTTCTTACTTGACTGAGAAATAACCTTCTTGATAGCAAGGCAAATGTTAGTAACGATCGTGTGATGTGTAGGTAAATCGAAAACACTAGGGGTGTCCCTCAAGTTTCGTTACTTGGTCCGGTTCCATTTCGGTATACATTAACGACTTTAAAAAACTTCTCACAGCCAACATGTTTCTCTTTGCGGATGATGCTAAACTAAGATGTGAATCAAGCGTGGACAGTTTGCGCTCACAAAGCGGTCCAGGTATATTGAGCAGCTGGTCAAAGCCAAACTAGATTCCACTCAACCTCAGGCAGTGCAAAATTTGCAAATAGGTGATGATTTCCCATTCTACTACAAATTTGGATTGCAACAACTGTAATTGACATGAAGCGATGCGATTTTCTGGAGCATAAACTAGAGACTTTTCGAACGCTGCCACCGACTTAATAGCTGTATCTTAGACTCTAATTATATTCTGGACTATCAACCTTGGGAACATCGTCACATTAATCTTACCGTAAAGCCATTGAATTTTACGGATGTCATCGTCGCCTAACTTTGGTTCGTCAGATTGTGGTTGGTAATATTGGTACATGATTGCGTCGATATCATCTGAATGAAGTAGTCCCAGACTGTGGCCAATTTCATGCAGCACGTTCCAACTAAAATCAATAGAACCTGAAATGGAACGAATTTTCACGTTACGATTAAAATTACGCATGAAAGCACTGAATTAGATGTTTTCAACTTAAAAGAGTCATTTGTAAATTCGTGTAACCGAAAAATACGCGATGAATTCAATATTAAACATAGGCCAGATAATTAAAGCAATTGTTGCCATTCTTCACTTGACCACAAATCAATTAATAAATCGGTTTCCGAAATCACCTTGCAGTTTTCCCAAAACTTCAATCAGGTTACAATGTTCTGACTGTTACAAGTCTTAAAGAGACCCTTTCAGATGTTTCCGGTTGCTTACACAACCAGAAACTGACACGGAGATTACGTGCAAGAGAAGCGAAAGTGCGACAAGTAAACCTTAATCAAAAATATTTGTACCATCATAATACCTCTCGTTCCCATTAGAAAACGCTCTCATAATATTTAGCCTATCATTTGGAAAATCGAAATTGTTATCCAACGTTTAAATAAATCGAGCTGAACTTTTTGCCCGTTTGACATAGATGATATTGGTTGTTTTATTCTGGTTCGATTTTATTAAAACAAAACATTCTTTTGAACAGAAGCTCTCAAAATTTACAAGTAACCATACACTTCGGAATCAATTGTTACGAATCAAGGCACATTACGCGAATTTGAACATAATAGTTGTATTTATTCATTAGGTGTCTCCCTATTATACTCAATCAACAGAAGAAAAAAATTAGTCAAGAATAATTTTAATCAATTGTTTTTCTCTGTGTTCGCTTGTAGTCAAATATTCCTAACCAGAAAGCATCAGTATTTCATTCAGTCCGCAGCCATCTACAGTCATCTATGTTTATTATGCGATGTTGTAACAGACACTTTACATTATGCGGTTCAACATTTAGCATTAATAATTAAAAACCAAAATGAAATGAATGGAAACTCAGGTGTGTTGCCATTTAAGCCTGCAAATGTATAAGGCTGTGGTTTGGCAACTCTTCGCACCATACGTATAAGTCTGGCATGCATGATCTCACCTGGACTCTCATGGAAGAATACCTGTTTCTGGGTTTACTGTACCCTCAATCCGGGACACCGTTGACACAGTATATAATATATAAGGCTATATATTGAATTTGTCAAAACGTATATTCAGGAATAATGCATCCGTAATAAAAAATACTTATGTATGCGTCATGTTATGTAATGCTGAATCCATGCTTGGGCACCATGGCTCAGGCGCACAAGCCGTGTACCAAAAATAGGCAAATATATTAAGCAAACAAAGTAAAATCTCGTTACTATCCCACCTCGCTACTAGACCACTTTTGATCGGACCAGGCAGATGGCATAGCAGTGAGATTTGACTGTATATTAATTAGGTTTTCCCGATCGAATTACCATGGATTATTATAAAAGAATATTGAATACTGAACATACCACTTGAACCGTTTATCGACCAATTCTCATCATCGTCAAAGTGGACATCCCCGTATAGTGACAATTGAATAGTCGACAATTCCGGGTAAAAAGCGTGAGCTAATATGCCACCTAAATAAGAGAAATACCACACACTAGCAAGTCCGTGATATCCTAGAACAGTTAAAACGCTGTGAGCAAAAAACAGTAAGATTTTGAAAACATCTCGCAGGGTCCACTATAATTAATTAGCGATCAACCGTTTGCGAAATGCGTCACATTTATACCACCGAACACCCCGGACAATACATTTAAGAAAATCATACAACTCTATTCAAATTAAAATTTGTTTCTCCGTCATCCCATTATTTCGATTTTCCAGGTTGTCTCCCACTAAATTTAAACCTCCCGAGAGCGGTAGATGAATGTAATTACTATCCAAGGAGGTTTCATCCAAAATGCCGTCGTTTAAATTGTTTCGAAGCACTATAGTCTGATTTGAATATTTGCTACTGATCTCGAAATCATACAAAATAGAGGTTACATGAAGAAAAGCTACACTATCTCGTCAATAAACCGACAGATTGAAAGTTCTATTCATAACACCTACAACACTACTGCAGCGTTACATAGATCACTCTGATGATCCTCTCCATACAACGGACTCGCTTTTTATCAAAGTCTCCTCGTTGTCTGCTCTAGAATCTTTTTCATATATGAACATCCCTTTTTCGTGATATCTGGCTGCACATTTATGCTATAAGTCTTCAGGAAACGTACATGACACAATAAAGACGACCTGCGAATTGTTTGAAAACGATATGATGCACTGACCTGTTATGATTAGCTTTTCACGTTTTGTATAGAATAAAACGATTGTCAGTTTCCTAAATAAGTTTCTATAGTTTCTTCAAATATGGCCTGTAGAATTAAAGCGATTAGAAATCCCATCTGTGGAATCAACGATTCGTTTCACCGAGATTGACTGTGGAAATCACTTAAATGTACACATCCCTTCTCAAGGTTCATTGGGCAACCAGATTGACGAGAACCGTTTATGTCAGTTTTGCCAACAGCTTTTGTTTAAACCGTTCGATGCTTTTCAATACCTCAATTGTTATTTTAGTGTCAGGTAAATTTCTCCACAGAAACCGTCGGTATTAATTATTAACATGTTGTTAGAACTAGTCCTTAAGCTACTAGCTAGTTGACTGTTGTGAACGTTATTTACACTTTTCCGAAGCAATAATATAGAACGCTTGCGCTGGTTCATGGGCAAACAACCCGCCACACATCGTCGTTGGTTTGTAATAGATCAGGAAGTAGACACCTCAGAACTGCTGAGTCTTTGGTTGAGCCCGTGTTTGCGATTTTGTCAATACTTATCTATTATGCATTATTTCAACACAGATTAGTACTGGTCCTTAAAGCCGTTATTTGTACCAATCGCATAAAGGTAGAAATTTATTATTCACCTTCAGATTTAGAAGATAATTCCTCTCAACATATACCGAAGAACAGTTTGAAAAGACCACAATGTTATACTAAATTTTGAATGATTTGATTTCAATTTAGTACCATATTTTATTGTTTTACTATTAAAATATGTTTTATGTCAATAAGTGTGACCTGCTTAATTAATAATAGATGTTGATGGCCGGCAAGATTCGCGAAATTCATCTTAATCTGTAAAAGCTACCGACAAATTATTTTTTGATTGTGTGAATGCGAATATCCGCAACATGACCTTTTATTTTTCATTCGTGGTATTTGTGGAAGACTATAAGTGAGTAAATTTTTAAATAAAAATGACTATATTTCATCAATTAAGCAATGAACTAACTATTCGGCATTTTCGCGTATGGATTCAAAACAAATGAAATTCGCTAAACCCATAATATCATTTTTGTTGTAGACTTTATAACCATGGAGCACTCGAAATGGCTCTTAAGAAAAATCATATTTTCTTGGATTCCGTTCAGATCTATAGCCGATATAACAATTTTAACAGTGAACTATCATACCTTTGCCATCAAAAGGATAGCCGTCATTGTGATCTCCTACTTCAAAACTAAATATGATATCCGCCGGTTTGGAATGGTTCGGTTCCTCGATGAATTGCAGCTTCGCCACATCAGACCATTTGTCGAGGGCTTTCTCAATCACTTGTTTGCTATCGTCCCACGAAATAGTTCTAGAGGAATTTGCTAACCTGGAAGGGATACGCATGATCAAAGTGAAAAGCTGGTACTGTATTTCGTATCTACTATATTTATGTACATCCATTGTCCACATTGAACGAAGGAGGTCAACAACAACATTACTAATGTAACGTACGTCTTCTTTAAAAAAACCATACTCAGAACAAACTTGCAATTCGTATTAACCCGAGCGAGTGAATTTGAGTGTAACAAAATTCAACAATTATTGTTCTGATTTCGACACTAATATCAGTCTAGATGTGTTTAATTGCAGATGTGGTTATTTATGATTCACTTTTAAAATACATTTTACATTTTCCTCGTAGCCCATATCTGAAGTCTATGATAAATTAAAAAATACTCTTTTGTAGTATTCGCTGGCTGATTACCAAATGTAGTCTAAACTATCTTCTCGGTTCTGGTTCAATAAAGCCCAAGGCCTAGCTGGTGTCAATTGTATTAAAATCTCACGAGGTTAAACATGGGTCGTTAAATATTCCAGTATTTTAGAATCCGCTTTAACGTAAAAAGTTAATAGAAATTTGGAACGGCTCCATTGAAAATCATCAACTCATAAAAAATTAGTCCTTGCGTGGAATAAAATAATATCATAAAGCGTAAGAGTTTTTGATAATGATTCGATCGAATTAAATAAGTTGCAATTTTCAGATTTAATAAATCGAGATAAATCAAACTACGCTACCTCCATAATAATTTCGATTTATTCCATTTCTGGAATGAACGTGGTTGTCTTCGCAAAAAAGATATTTCCGGAGAAACATTATCATCACCGGTGTGTTTTGGAACATCTGGATTTCCACATCTCCTCGCAGTCGAAACCTTGGCTGCCAAGCTGTCGATCTCACCGGTGACTGGCAATCCGTATTCCATTTGGGAACTTTTTATCGCTGCCTGCTTTACATCGAATGTTGTGAGTTCTGTCAACAGCCGATTCGTTTGCTGCAGAGGTACATTGTCTTCTGGTTTGTAGAAGCCGAAATTTTCAACCAATTTCTAATAACGATGAAAGAATTAGTTTGAAGTCATACTATCAAAATTATTCTATATATTTGTTAGTAATTAAATGCAGTAATAAAACAGTATCTGCCCAATGGATTTTCAACTGATTCCTCAACTGTTCAGTAATCAAACAAATCCCGTGTTTAATACCTATGTTATTCGTAATTCCCATATTATTCTGTGATTTTTGTAAAGCTGTGTGTATTTTAGACCATTAACGTGAATCGAATTGAACGATTTAAGCTTGTAAGTTTATATTGGTCATGCTCTTGCGTTCCACCATGAATGTATAATAAAAATCCTTTTTGCATTCGCGTGCGCTGAGACTGGACCTTGACGTGGTGCAGCGGCACAGTAAGGACAACTTCTATGAGAAGTTACATAGTTTGTTTCGTAAGGCACGCAGGACAGATGTCGTAATCATTGCAGGAGATCTCAACGCTCGCGTTGGTCGCCTGTCTGAATACGAGCGCCACCTTGGAGGTCAGTATGGGCTGGATGGCGGGCGTTCAGATAACGGAGAGCAATTGCTCACGTTCTGTGGCGATCAACGCCTCTGTCTCACCAGTACGACATTTCGGCGTTCTCAGCGTCGAATGGCCACATGGCGCTCACCATCACAGCAGGTCTGGTCTCAAATTGACCACATTGCCATTAACTACAGGTGGCGTGGTAGCATCGAGGATTGCCGTTCATACTGGACCACCAGTGTGGACTCGGACCACGCGCTAGTCAATGCGACAGTCAACTTCCAATTTGGGGGTAAGGCACGCGCACGACGAACTCATGTGGACACCGCCTTTCTGATGTTCCCCGCTGTCAGAACCAAGTTCCATCACGCATTGACCAGAGAGCTCGCAAAAGCACCCCCGTCTGATGTGGAGCAACCCTGGAACTTCGTTCGGACAGCACTGTCCTGCGCTACTTCTGGAAGCTGTCAACCTACCCGCGCTTCGCTACGCTCTTGGATCTCGGCCCAGTCACTTGCTTTAATCGATCACCGTCGAACTTAACCCACCAGCACTGAACACAACCGTGCCCGGAGAGAATTCAATACCCGCGTGAAGTCCAGCTAAAGGAATGACCGCGAGTTCTGGTCGACGCAACGTGCTTGTGAGATGGAGGTTGCAGCCGCATCGGGCAATGCTCGCAAACTGTTTCAGTTAATTTGAGCTACTGGTTCGAAACTGAATACAGTGAGCGAGACTATTTGCGAAACCGACAGCTCGCCGATCATCAATCATAGTAGACGCTTGGAACGATGGGCTGAGCACTTTAGTGCTCAAATCAAGATTGGGAGTGGTTACAGCCCACTCTGACGGTCTATGACCTCAGCCTGGACTGTGTGGAACAGTTCACCTATCTTGGTAGCTGCATTACGCCGGGAGGAGGGCTGGAAAGTGAGATCGGCTCTCGCATTGCGAGAGTTCGCTTCGCGTTCACCAGTCTAGGTCATCTCTGGAAGCGGTCTGAGGTGAGTTTGAGACTCAAGAGAAGAGTTTACCTGGCCTCATTCAGGTCGGTCTTGCTTTACGGGTGCGGGAGCTGGGCAGTACGCGCAGAGAAGCTCCGGCGCTTGGAGGTGTTTGAACATCGATGTTTACGGAGGCTTGCACGAGTGTGGTGGCAACACCGCACTAGCAACGTTGAAGTGAGGCACCGTGTTCTAGATGTGGACAGCCTGATGCTACGAGACCTAATCGACCGTTCCCGTCTCCGCTGGATAGGGCATGTCTTGAGAATGAAGCCTGAGCGCCTACCCTTCCGCGCGCTGGGTGTGTCGGTTGGCCCAGGCTGGCGGCGGTGTTCAGGTGGACAACCGCTGACCTGGAAGAAGGCCTTGAAACGCTTGACGTCGGGTATAGCTTGGGTCGGACGAACGCGGCTTCCTGGGTGGGGTCCAAGGGATAGTGAGTGTTTGTGGCTTGCCACGCCAAGGACGGTCCCAAGCCCGCCTGAGAAAGAAGGAGGGGTTGGGCTTAGGGCTAGCAACCATTCTCGTAAAACCTACATTTGCTAGCGGAAACAATACAAATATCCGTGGTCGAGATCATGTATGGCCAGATGGATCCATTTGCATACGGAGTAGCAATTCACTGGCGTGCCGCAAGGTAAACGAACAGGGGATGGGGGGCCCAATGAAACTTGTGCTCAGAACGTTGGGAAGACGTAACTACAAGGATTCCCTGTGGGCGACGCAACTGGGAAGCAGCGACGACCGAACCACTGGCGGTAGTGTGTCTTCACCACATGTGCCAGCACTGCCACGGAGAGGAGCTGAGTGGAATGAGTGGCTTGACACGCTGTCGACGATTGCTGAGACCGGCAACAGAGGGAGAGGTGCGTTCCTTTTTGTTGGTACTCCCCTCAATTTTTTAAAAAGTTTCAAAGAAATAAAAAAAACCACATGTTGAGAACAGATGGACAAAAAATCCCCACATATTGTACCTTTTTGGTCGTGCATTGCCGTGGCACTTTTCATTTTAAATGATTATATATATTAGAAGTAAATATATATATATATATATATATATATCTATATATATTATGTTAGGTGTTTTGGCATCTTATTAGAAATTTCACCTATATACATAAGATAAAATGAGACTTCACAACTGATAAATATAATGTCTCGTGTATCTGTCGATCTGTTTAACATCACGATGTGATGGTATAATTGAAATTGTCATGATTAGACAAAAGGATTCGTTAGATTTCGTATTCAGCATCTGGCCTAACATGGTTTATCATACTGACCTAACCATCAAGGATGCTATACAATAGACTTGTAATTATTTTCAATTGGAGTTTTTGATGCGTTTATATTGTGAATAATGCAACACACAAACGATAGCAGTGGATGGCCTGAACTTATACATTCACAGAAAATCACCTCTTCCGTCGATTGATTATCAACGATTTATCAACTGACATACGTCAGAAGCAGAAAGCAGACCTATAAACTGAAGTAATTCTAGCAAACATATTCTTACTTTTGTAATGTGTTGCTCACATCTCCGCATTTTACAAATATTCCGATTTTACTTACCATAGTATCGTCCATACTGGGTTTCACATCTTCCGGAACAGGTTTTGGCTCGCATTGTTTCAAAAAAATACCAAAAATGATTAGGAGGAAAAAGCTTTCAAACTGCATCTGTACGTGTTGGTTGTGTAAGGCGCGACTGTATTCATCCATCCTTAATATTTATATGAGCACATTCAAATTCCATCGATTGAAACGTTGCTCACAACAACTATCAGGTCACTATGAAGAAGAAATCATTTCAGTTTTGCATACAACAATTGCTAACATTAACAACTTTGAATAATACAATTGAGGGGGTTGAATGAAAAACTATGAAAATAGATGAACGTAACAGCATTCCATTGCCAGTTCAACTAGTCTTTTATGTTGAAAAATGTGTTGCGTCAACGCCGGTGAGTGAACAAAAAGGATCAATGCTATTTTGTTAAAAATAGTGAGGAATTTTCAAAATGGACAGGATAAGAAAGAGTTTATTATACACAAATTACATTGGTATATGTCGGGGTTTCTGCTGATTAATAACAAGTCCTTCAGGATTAATTTTGATTTCGCATTCTTGTTAACCATTCGTTTAATTTGAACGGTATAGAAACATATTTCTTGACAATCTAACCAGAAGAATACGAGATGCGCAATTTTAACTATTGCACTTCGATAACTCTTGGATCTCGGCCCAGTCACTTGCTTTAATCGATCACCGTCGAACTTTACCCACCGGCACTGACCACTACCGTGCCCAGGGAGAGAATTCAATACCTTAATGCTTGAAGGTCAGCTTAAGGCTTGACCGCGAGTTCTGGTCGACGCAACGTGCTTGTGAGATGGAAGTTGCAGCCGCATCGGGCAATACTCGCAAACTGTTTCAGTTAATTAGAGCTACTGGTTCGAAACTGAATACAGTGCGCGAGACTATTTTCGAAACCGACAGCTCGCCGATCACCAATCTTAGTAGACGCTTGGAACGATGGGCTGAGCACTTTAGTGCTCAAATCAAGATTGGGAGGGGTTACAGCCCACTCTGACGGTCAATGACCTCAGTCTGGACTGTGTGAAACAGTTCATCTATCATTCTTAGGATCCAGATTCCGGATACAAGATTCAAGAATTGACGGTAGAAATGAGCTTATAACAGCATAACACTATAGGATATGCAAATAAATGCGAACAAATATTCAAAATCAAGGCGTTGTGAAATCGACAGACATTTATCAATGAATTTCATAAAGTGCTATGTCAAAGAATAAAATTAAATTTATTAAATTATGATGTTGTTCACATTCCCCGTAATTACATACCACAAACGTTTTCTGACTGTTTACAGTCATCAGAGTGAGACAGTAAAATAGGTTTAGTATGTTTTAAAACAGCTGCCATGTGTAAAAAAAGTGATACTTTATTGCTACTGTTAAATATGGTTCTTACAACGTTCAAACAAAGAATCACT
>JACCGJ010012077.1:0-22187 GCA_013407085.1 Atriophallophorus winterbourni
TACACACCACTACCGGTTTCTGGCTGTATACCGTCGTCAGGTGGAGACAGTAAGATCAGGTTCAGTGAGCCTGGAAACAGTGGATTAAAGGTAAACAAGATTATACTTTTATGCCAACTGTTATATAGGGTTCGTACAATGAACCACGATGTTCAGACACAGAATCACAAAGTGATTCTTGGTCAAAGCACTCAAGGCGCTTGTGGATGCCCAAAGTAATGTGTTGCTCACATCCCCATCCCTTACACACCACTACCCTTACACACCACTACCGGTTTCAGGCTTTTTGCCATCGTCAGGTGGAGACAGTAAGATCAGGTTCAGTGAGCCTTGAAACAGTGGATTAAAGGTAAACAAGGTAAACAAGCCTTGTCCAGCACCGTTGTGTCTGAGAAGCTTAGTAATTTTTCCAGGCACGGTCCATCATTCTAATTACTCGTCGCATCGCAGGTGTCCACCACTGTGGCTTGTTGCGTTGCTTGATCTGCGCCAACGGTGCAAAGCTATCTTGCAGGGTAGACAGACAGTGGTGTATAAGCTGCCAGTTTGTTGCTATATCATCACCTACATATTGAGACAAGATCTTTTAAGCTTCCTCTGAGACGACTTCCCAGTCTACACGAATGAAATTGCGCCTCAGTTTAGGAGGAGGTTTCTCATATTTGAGTCTTAGTTGGAATCTGATCACAACGTGATCACGTTTTCCTAGTGGAGTGAGATAATCTACCTGGCGAACCATTTCTTCGTTTGAAGACATAACGAGATCCAGGATCGAAGGTAAGCAGCCCTGGCGGAATCTTGTGGGCTCATTGACATGTTGACTCATGTCATGTATATGAGTCCATTCGATGAAGTCCTCAGACATCTTATCAGATGAACAGCACTGGTTCAGCCAAGATATATGTGGTAGATTAAAATCGCCAACTATAAGATCCTGGGACCCAAGCGTGTGCAGCAAACTGAGATTGCCAAGCAAATTTTGCAAGTCCTGAGTTCCTGCTTGCGAGCTCATATAAGTGCATGATATTACCATTGATTGCTTGTAAGATTGAACGATACATGAGCTAAGTTGGACGTTGTGCGTGCTAAGCCTAACGCTCGATTCTGAAGTTCGAAGACCTAGTCTGAGAAAGATGGCAACTCCACCCCGTTTAGTTCACCTGGTCTATCACATCTGACCACAAAATAACTACTACAAATTGAGTCAGGAATATGGTCAGTTTCAGACAACCAGGTTTCGGACAGTGCTATTACATGCGGTCGTAACTCATGCGCTAGGATGGAGAGTTCAGACTACTTATTTCGGATACTACATGAGTTTCCGTATATCACTGTGGCGACGGTGTCTCGCGATATATTCACACTTGGTCCAGGTTGATACTCGGGCGTAATAACCGAGGAGTCAGTACGTTTTTTGGTGTGCTGCTTAGGAGAGTGGATTCGCCTTGTGCGGTATGAAGTTCTGCCGTACCTTGAAGGTCACTAATCACGAGCTGTGGAATTTCAGGGACAATACGGTGATTATCGTGTTCATCCCCAGATCCATCCGCGATTTCCATAGTTGACGAAGAGCCATCCTTTTCTGAAGAACAGCTCATTCTGTTATAATTTACATCAGAACGTGAATTCTTTGACCTGTCATATTCCTTCTTGTCGTCGGGCACGACAACATGTTTCCATTTGTTTGTTTAATTTAAAACAATGTAACTTGCAAATAACTGGTCACGCTTAGACTGCAAGAGAAATTCAACTCAAAGTGGTCTTGGAGAGCGGTTAGACTCACTTTTGGCACCATTCCACACGCCAACACGATGAACACGATTAGTGGCGTATCTGGGTGCATACCAACCTTACGGAGCAGATTTCCTATACAACTCCAGTCGAGTGACTTACGCGTTCTGGCTTCGCGTATATAGGGTTCATCCTGATTAAGCACCAGGATGTTACGAGATTTATCTCGTATTCCCTGACGAGCCGATTTAGGCTGCTCCATATCCTTGGATAACTTAGCGAGACTCAAAACGACAGTAGCAAGTAAATTTGACTGAGAGTCAAATTTTCTAGTGTCTACCTCTTCACGACCTATCTGTGCCTTGTTCCTACTTTTACGTGGCTTAGAAGGCTTAGAAGACGGGGTCTGTGATGTGACATTTGGCTTGGCCGCTTGATCCGGTGCCTTAACCTCTATAGTCCTTTTGCGTGACTTTGTAGGCTTGGGATTTTTACTCACCGTAATTTCCTTGGAGTTCGTTGTTTGTACCGCTGGGCTAGCAGTAATACTCTCACGTACAACTTCAGCGAAAGATCTATCCACACTAACCTTAGAAGCTGTGCTGTATTGCCGAGAACGAGCATTTTAGCCTCTTCGGAAAATGCTTTTATAGCTGGGCATTGGCACTCACTACATATTTATTGGAGCCAACGGTGAGTAACATAAACCTTATAGTGCTCATGATGTATCCCTGAACACTTCGGATGTGCCCATCTCTTGCAAGTATTACACTCAATACCATTTAATACTTTTCTGCAACAAGATTTCTTTAGGCACTTGTTGGCAATCATAATAGAGAAAATATTTGAATAGTAATTGAAGCAAATAAATTTCACAGACGAAATAGACTTCGCGTTATAATGTGTATAATGCGATAAATTGATTACCAATTTACAGCAAAATCAGAGAAAGCAATCTGGAAATGGATTGTTAACAAGAGCGTGGGAAATACAACCAAGTTGAACGTACCGCGCAATCGTTCAATTTCAGATTCAAGTTGCACTGTGCTGAAGGTGGCTAAAAGCCAATCACGCGCCCAGATATCTTTCGACGGTATGCGGTTGAGCACCCGGCACTTCGATATTGAGTATACAGTTCGTACGTTTTACACGTTCTTGTTTCCGGATATCTAGAAAGTAAGGTGGGGTTCTCTTCACCAGCGTAGTGAGAGGTCATCTATTTAGGAAACAATGCAATAATGTGCGTGAACAATGTATGATTTATGAAATCACTAGCCTAGTCGAGGCAAAGTGAAGCACAGTCATAAACTGCATGTGGGCTAAGATGCTGTCAGGTTGCCCAGGCCTAGACAGATATGAGATAAAAATGTAAGCTTTTAAGTTTGTTCATCAGACAATGTGCGAAAATATGGTGGGCGATTTAGCGTCTGATTCCCTTTTAAAGCTCAACACATTTGGGAGGTTTACCATACAATCTGGGACCTTTTTTCAGAAATTGACCACATGGTTGCTGAAAAAGTAATCACGTGCCAGCAACCTGGGCTCACTCTTGAGTAGTTTTATAGAATAAGCCGTGTGGCTGCTTAAGCGGCAAGTTCAAGGATTTCAGGTAATATTATCACCCATAACACCCTTTAAAATCTCGAAGGCTTCTAATAGGTTGCCTCTCAGCCGGCGCCTCTTTAGTGAGAACGGATCGAGGTCCTTGAGTCTTGACATATATTTTCATGCATGATCTCAACCATCATAGTCGTAAGGCGCTGGACCCTTTCGAAACATGCGATATATCTTTTTAAGTATGGTGCCCAGGATTGAACGCAGTATTCCAAGTGAGGCAGCACGACTACTTTGTATAAGCGAAATAAGATTGAAGTTTTTCGTCATGACAACGCTGAGCGCAGTCTGAACAGTTCCTAGCGATCCTTGTTTGCAGCATCGGCACATTGAGTAGCCCAATTAAAATCTCCTGTTATCATGATACCGAGATCCTTCACTCTCAGAGCAGCAGCCATTCTGATAGTTCCTTCGCCGACTTCTAGTTGGGTTATCGTCGTCAGAACGCAGCTCTTTCTCAAGTTTAGTGGCAAGTTTCATGGTTTTGTCCAATCGATTACTTTTTCTAAATCAGAGATAAGCGTATCCCTACTGTCGGTTTCTAGGATCTTAACATCATCAGCCAACAGGAAGCAACGTGAAATCAAGCAGGCTGCCAGGTCGTTTACAAAAATAAGAAAGAGTATTTGACCAAGCCCCGAGCCTTGAGGCACTCCACTGAGTATCAGTGATTCCGCCGAGCACACGCCTGCAATTCTAACATAGTTAGTGCGATTGGTTAAGAAGCCTTCTAACCATCGATGTAGTTCACATGTGACACCACACATCCTCAGTTTATGCAGAAGGTACCTATGGTTCACTTATTTGAAAGCCTTTTAAAAACCAAGAAAGTATACTTCGACTACTCTACCTTCATAGAGCCGTAATGTCACTTCGCCATGAAAGCTTAGAAGATTGGTTGGGCATGACCTTCCTTTAAAGAATCCGTGCTGGGCATCGGATTATAAGATATTGGCTGAAAAATATACATATCTGGTGCCGAATGATTTTTCTAAGCACTTGAAAAGAATAATAGTAAGGATTACTGGCCCATAGATGCGTACATCCGAAATGGGACCCTTTTTGTATATAGCTACTACCGCCGCTCGTTGCCAATCATCCGGTAGTATACCCTGGAGTAAGTTGGCTGCAAAAAGATTGCTGATTGCAAGGCTAAATATATTAGCGAACGGTTAAAGAATAGGCGGATGTATACCATCGCGGCCAGTTGACTTAGATTTATCCAGCTGTGACAGAACCGTGGTGACCATTTCCTGATTAACCTCCACAGAGCTAAAGAGAGGTGCTCTGCACTCGTGAGTTTCTAATCGGTTACCTGAATCGTGCCGATGAACACTGCAGAAGAAGGAATGCAAAGCATCGGTTTTTTCCTGTTTAGTCAAAGCCGTGTTGCCATCATCCAGCACTAACGTACCTATTTCTTCTCTTAAAGATCGTTTGGAGTGAACATCGACATAAAAAGCTTTGAAGTTAATTTTTGCTTTTATAAACAAGTCTGGATTCGAAGTCCGTTTTAGCTTTTCTTTGCAGCGCAACAGCTGAATTTCTGGTCTGTATGTACTGCAGTCTAGATCTGTGAGTTCCAGGGAATTTGTAAGCCCTCCAGCAACGGTCACGCCACCTAATAGCGTTTTGAATAGACGCGCTCCACCAGGGGGGTTTTCCGCGTGTTCTCACTGGTTGTAGAGGAACAAAACTTTCATGTAGTTGTAAACGATGCCCTTGTATAATATTCCACCTGATTTCTACACTAGGTTCTAATTCGTCTGGTTCCCAACTTAGATTAATTGCTTGAGTTTGTAGTTCGACAATGTCCACTCAACCAAAGTTGCAGGGCATCTTTACTTGGTAACTAGGGTGCACTAAAGCCCAGTCAAGAAAAATTACAGCGTAGTCGCTCTTGCATAGTGTCGAAAGATATTTGATCCCATAAATATATCTTTCATGAGACGATAGAACCATATATAAATTGGACGGAGCATGTCCTGACTTAAACCTTGTAGGTTCCCTGACATGCTGGTAAAAGGCTCCGAATTGAAATCAGTCAAGATATCGCGAATGAGCTGACGCTGGTGAAGAAATTTCGGTACGCCAATCAATGCTTGGAAATGGAAGTCTCCAACAATTAATAATGCGTTGCATTTCGCTTTCAGTACTTCCAATGCGTCCCTCATTGATTGATTGCCTAATGATGAAGCAGTCGGGCATCTATAAGCACATGCAAGTGCCAGTCCCCTCCAGCGAGAGTAAGAAATACCGATGTTAGTTGGATTGTGTGAGAAGTAATCTTTATTGATGCCTCACTGTGGGAAAGTTCGTCATTTATCGAATTTGATTGTACAAAAAATATTATTGGAAAACGTCGGGCTGGTTCAATACAGCACATGTTGCACATAGCTTTTCCATATTCCTTTATTTTCTAAACGTTACATACCGGAACTGATATATTCTGACAATAACTAAAAAATTAAAATCTTCGTACCACCATCACTTCTTTAATCTCGAATAACTTGAAAAAATTAGAATCTGAATTATTAAGTCTACGTAAAGAAATTATGGTGTTTTCATTATTGTATATTTTATTACAATGACCCTGCATATTTCATTATTGTTTTGTTTTAATGATACATGTAAATATGTACACATTTTGAATATACGATTCACGCCGCGCTCGTGTTTTGCTTTGGGACAAGTATATCGCGTGTGACTGCCAGGGATTTGTATGCTGTTATTCGTTGCGAACTGTGTTCCGGTTTATTGCGTTCAATAACCAGAGACGTACTTTGCTAATGGTGAAATCCCCGTTGGATCAACCGCTACAAAATAACAACTTGGAAAACTTTCTTTGATTTTCTTAAACTCTTATTATCTTGTGTATAACCTAATTTTAATTATAGATATCCTTATACAAGCCAATAAATTTATGGAAACTCTATGCACTGAAATTAGCCAGAGAGAATGCCGTTCTAAGAATATCATACTATTAAATGTTCGTCAAATTTGATAGACTCATTCATAGATTATATGCGGGTAAAAAGCCATGCTTTGCAATACCTACAAAAATGTACATCGGGTCAGATGGCAAAAAATTTCAATTAACTAACGTTGGTCAATGAAAATAATAGGCGCTTACACTACATAATTTACCTCACTCAACTATCATACCGCCCTATGCAGTATAAACAGCCCCCCTTTGACTACGACAGGCTTCATGGACCCCTTTTTATCGAGCTGGTCATTGTACTCAACAATTTTACTATTCTGATTACATGATTCAAAACCCCCATTATACAACTGTTACACACCCTAATTTTATGACCATGACATTTTTTAACGAAAATAATAAATTGAATATTATTTGTACTAAATTTTTGCTCAAATCTACCTTCAATTCTTTTAATTTCACTCCTTTTGTTAGTATCTTACTTATAAATGCCTGATCAATTACACCTAAAATCCAATTGCTGATAAAATTTCTCATTTCGAACTCAGTAGACATTATTCTTTTAACTGAAACCTGGACACAAGAGTACCAGCCTGACTCAACACTTATGGTACCCAATTACCAGATATTCAGGAATAATCGAACTTTGTAACGTGGTGGCGGTGCTCTTAGCTGTGTTCCTTCAAGGTTTACAGTTGATACCTGTACCTTACCTAGTCTATCAAGACTAGAATACTTAACATGCATTGTATTACCATCTTTAGATATCTTAATAGGTTGCATTTATTATCAACCGTCTTCAACTATCTGTAGAATGGATTGAAGCATCATTACATCACGCGATATATTAATTAATTCCAGGTGAATTTAACATGTCAAAATTAAACTTGCACGATCCTGCACATCACAGTTGCTTTACACCTTGTATCTGAATGATAGGCTTACTAGGATATAAGCAATTCATTGACAAACCTACTCGAAATGTTAATATGCTAGACCTAGTCTTTACTCTGAACTTGTCCTCAACTAACCTGGAGGTAATTCCATGGTTCCTTAACGGTGACCATAAAATATTATTCTAAATAGTATGCGCGAATGCTTCTGTCATTTATTCTAAGACATCTAATTATAAGCAAACCTACAACCACATCTAATTTCAGAAATCATTAGAACAAAAGATCGGAGCCGATTCTTCCTCTGTAGTGACTTCACAACGGACTGTTCAACATTTCATTCAAAATTTGAAGGGATAATTATGAAGGTGACCTATAAACTTTTTAAGCGAACAAAATTAACGAAAGCCCAGAAAATAGAAAAGAAAATAATGAAGATACATTCAGTTGATTTGGAAAGCATGACATTTTCGCTTTTCTTCGTTATTCTGAACTATCAAGAAGTCATTGATATGCTCTAGATAACACACATAGAGGTGATGAAAACAGAGCCCATATAAGTCAGCAAGTAATGAAAGCCAATTCACCTACTACATATTTCTTTCTCAAAAATTGTAATTCTTTCGTAGCTGAATCAATCATCAGTTCCCCTGATGCTATCTGTAAAGAATTCTTTCTTTACTTTAACTCTACCCTCACCAAGTCAAACTACGCATCATTGAATCTGGTACCATTCCGACAGAATGATACACTGAATTGTTATAACCAGTAACAAACATGGCTCGAAACACTTAGGCACAAACGACTGGCCGAAAAACCTTACAGCTTTCATATAGAGAATATTAAAAAAACAGATCATGCATCACTTCCGAGTTAGAATATTTAAACTGCATCGCGATCTCAATTGAAAATGGTTAACCAGTCAAAATTGACTTCCTTGATGCAACTAAAGCTTTCGAAACAGTACTACATAAACTGTTACTATCAAATCTGAGTTCATTTGATATAGGTGGGAAATTTCTCTCCTGTCTCACCTCTTTCCTCACGAATCGCACATACTGCGTTGAGGTCAATACTAACAGATAGCGCACCTTGCCGATACATGGCAGTGTTTTATGATCATTACTCTTTATTATACGTTTGAACGTTTTGTATACGATCATATCTCATAGTAAACTTTTCTTATTTACAGATAACATGAAAGTAGTAATTTCTTTCCATCTTCAGAAGCACACACTTACATAGCTAACCTAAACAAATATTTGGCTGCATTATTCAACTGGGGTAAAATTAATGGTCATTCGTTCGCTGCAGATAATTCTAAGTTTATGACTTTAAATGTACAATACCTGATAGATCAGTCCTTCATAATCGTAAAACTAATCAAATGATCGACTAGACACGAGCTCTTGGGTAAAAATATTCTGCATCGCTTACATTCAACGAGCATATACATCACGTGATCTTGTAAGAACTGCGTTTTACTGGACCTAAAAGCATTGACGATGAAACTTCTTTTCACACATGCTACGTGACTGCTTTTCTGTACAGTTGTACACGTTTTGGCTAACGCGATAAAAATCTTCATTGTCTGTGCGTTTTCACTTACCTTCGTCGGATGTTATTGTAATAGCCAATGTACTCTAAATTGGTGACCTCGAGTTGATACACGAATCCATCGTTCAGTACAAATTGGTGAGCCATATATGGACGCATCCCACGTGTATTTTTCGGGTACGTTAATTATAATCGGCCTTCATTATTCAGGTAAATTTATTAATTCTTTTTCTATCACATTTGCATCATTTTCTCATAACAAGTGTTAGCATGTGCAATACTAAATTAGTTATATTGGCCTCAACGGTCATCAGAATAACCATTTCATTTCACAGGACAATGAGTATTAATATTAATTTTCGAAATTCAATTGAGTGCTTAAAATTAGGTAACAGCTTTACGCATTGAGGTTCGAAACCTCACACTAAACCATAAGTCACGATCACGCACCCTATCCTCTCAACGCAGGAGTAGCAATACTCGGTTGCCGATTTGCCGGATAACCCGGAATTATATTAACGATGAACGGCGCGGATGCAGTATCTAGAATAGGTGTTATGAAGTTTTAATCCTTTTTGAAACTCAGCGAAATCGCTGCAGCGCAAGCTAACGATGCTGAAATCGCACAGCTAACGGATACTTCTTCCTTTACCGTCAGTCCGCTAACATTGACTGGCGGCTCAGGTGATATCCTTTACGACGTACCGCAAACCGATTTCTGACCACTCATTCCGTCGGCATTCAGACTGCGAGTGTTTGATAGCATACATAATCTTTCCGATGGTGTCAATCGTGCCGGCGTTAAACGAACGCGGGTAGATTTATCTGACCGAAAGCCAGTAGCGACCTTCGGTAATGGGCTCAATCGTGCGGTGGATGCCAGCGCACAAAAATCCACCGAAATTATAAGAGTAAATTAGAAACTTTTGTCGAACCGAATGAGCGTTTCTTCGATATCTCCGTAGATCTAGTCGGCCCGTTATCACCTTCCCATGGCCGTACAAACACCTACACCTGCATTGAACGTTTCACATGATGGCCCAAGCCAATTCCGCTACACAACTGCTCTTCCTAGACAGTTGCGCACGCTTTTTTCAACGTTGGGTGGCCCAGTTTGGTTAGCCGGGTATTGTTACAACGGACAGTGTTTCAAGTTTCAATGGCACCTTCAGTAAATTGCTAACTACTATGGGTTGCCAACATCACCAAACTACTGCATAACATCACGCGGCAAATGGAAATGTGTAACGTTTGGACAGGCAACTGAAGGCGCGCGGTATAGGCGCATGGATTTACTGACTAAACCGAAATCCTACCGATTGTCCTCCTAGGTTTAAGTTCAATCATTAAAAATGCCAACGTCGCCGATTTAACATTCGGCCGTATCTTCGATTTGCATGGACAGAAGGAGTATCAAGGTAAATGATTTCAGGTCCAGTAAAACACAGTAGTTACACACACAGCCTCCAAGAAGTATGGTGAGAGGAGACCTCTGATCATAAATTAACAGTAGAAAGGGCTAAGCGCTGCCATGTCATTCCAGGCTGAAACATAGTATCTCAGCAATCAGTCACTCCGAAGTCAGCCAAGGTACTTGATCTGCATCGGTCTAAAGTCAGTGGTCACCGGGGTAGGGTACATGGAGTACTGACCAAAACTAAGCCGAGTCACGTCTGACATGGATCAAACGTGCTGCTTGCGGGTATCGCTCATCTGGCATGGTTTTAGTACAAATCTAGTAGGAGCAGATGTAGTTGCATCCGTATGCTTGACAACGAAGAAACAGTTGCATCGAAAATACAGTTCCTGCTGAGAACTTCCGTCATCCCCAGGTTTGATGGCAAATGACCTCGCCTAGATAAAACTGGGTTGGGTGAACGGAGCTTGTCTGATAGAGTTCGTGTTGTACGGTGAATGCTCATGGCTGAGCTAATAGTTTGCTTAACGACAAGCGTCGGTGGCCCGTTGATGGCGTGTACCACGGTTGCATCAGTATAAATTGTGTATGTGTACTTGAGGTGGTAAGAACTCCTACTCAGAACTCAGAAACTCAGAAAATTTTATGGTAGAAAAAGCATTGTGCTTAACAATAACCATAGGATGACAAGGTATATGGAATAGATAAAAATATATATAAAATATCTCAAAAATCAATAGGGACACTCGCATAACGCATGGTTCGTCATAAACTCATCGAGTTTGGAAGCGAAAACCTCAACAGATTCTGATCGTGTGATTTCTTCAGGCAAATAGTTCCAAGTGAAACAAATTCTTACCGAGAAAAAATTACGACGTATATCCAATCGAGAATGCGGAATGCTTAAATCCTTTGAATGTGTTCGTGTTTCGAGTAAGGTCATTGGGATTTAGCAAGTGTTTAAGGGGATGGTTTACAGAATGCAGGATTTTGAATGTCAACATAAGGTCACTACGTATCCGCCGTTGGTTAAAATCGTGTAGGTTCAGTTTTAACATTCGCTCTGTGAAAGGCAAATTTCTCTACCGGGAGACCAACTTTGTAGCACGATGATAAATCCTGTCGAGTATTTCGATATCCTTCCTCAGCCATGATGCCCAGGCTTGGATGGAATATTTCATAACAGGACGTATATACGTGTCAACTACCCGGGGTAGGGTTTCGGGCGTAAAAATCCGGAAAGAAGCAAGAACTGCCTCTCGTGCATGAATTTGAGGTAACGAGCGAGTGACGAAATAAAAAATTAAGTGGAAATATACCAATACCAATATAACAATATAACATTTGCATGACTTAACCAGCGACCTATACCGCCTACTGTTTTGCGCGCCTAGATTTTGTGGTGGCGGGCTATGAGTTAGTACTGAATGTAGCAGTGGCTCCTACCTGTAATGCTGAGATTGTTGATCGGTCTTGCGGAATAACCGCTTATCGTTCATGAACGCCGTTTTGACTCTGTCAATTGAGACAGTGTCATGCCTACCTTCACCGTCAATCAAAATTGTTTTTGGAAACCACTGACATATCCCAAACTGTCCAGCATAATAAGGTTAAAGAGGTTGCATCATCATGACGTTTTGGAGAAAAGCATACTGGCAATGTGCCTAATTCTTCTGAACGTGTGACGGTTTGGTCTGAAGGCACGGTGGTGGTGAGTGGAAACGGCTCATATAATGTCGCAAACGCTCCACGTAAATTCCATAGACAAATGGTGGTTTCCTAGCCTGTGCGACATATTAACCATGTAAATCAATTGTACGGTCGAATGTCAAATCAAAGATGGTGTCTTGCAAGGGCTTTTCAAGATCGACCTAAAACTTGAGAGGACAATCGGTAGGACTTTGGTCCATCACAAAGTGATCCTTAATCAAGCACTCAAGGCGCTTATGGATGATGTGTTGTTTATATCCCCACACTTACACACAACTACCGGTTTCTAGCTGTTTGCCTTCATCAGGTAGAGGCAGTAAGATTAGGTTCAGTGAGCCTAGAAACAGTGGATAAGTGGTAAACAAATTTATACTTGAATGCCACTGTTACATAGGGTTCGTAAGACGAAAAACGATGTTCCAACGCAGAATCAAAAATTGATTTTTCGTCAAGCAATCAAGGCGCTCATGGATAACCAAAGTAATGTGTTGCTCAAATCCCAGCACTTACACGCAACTACCGGTTTCTGGTTGTTAATCATCCATAATTGTCTTCAGTGATTGACCAAGAATCAGTTTGTGATACTGTGTTCGGACATCGTGGTTTGTTATACGAACCCTATGTAACATTGTTATTCAAGTATAACTTTGTTTACCACTTATCCACTGTTTCTAGACTCATTGACCCTAATCATACTGTCTCAACATGATGACGGCGAACAGCCAGAAACCGGTAGTGGAGTTTAAGTGCGGCTTTGGAGCAACACATTACTTGGTTCCACCATTCCATTTGCCGAGAAGTTGTAGGCAATAGTTCGGTGATGTTGGCAACCCAGAGTAGGTAGCAATTTACTGAATGCGTTATCAAAATGTGAACCGTTGTAACAATACCTGGCTAACCGAACTAGGCCACCCAACGTTAGAAGAAAGCGTGCGCAACTGTCTCGGAAGGACAGTTGTGTCGCTGAATGACCTTGAGCCAACTAGTAAACAGTCAATGTGGGTGAGGATGTTTGTACGGCCGTGTGTTGGTGGTAACGAGCCGACTAGATCTACGAGAATGTTGAAGAAGCGCTCATTCGGTTAGACAAAAGTTTCTAATTTACTCTTGGTATTTCAGTGAATTTTTGTGCGCTGGCATTCACTGCACGATTTAGCCCATTACCGAACGTCGCTACTGGCTTTTGGCCAGATAAATCTAGCCATATGAGTTTAACGCCAGCACGATTGCCACTATCGGAAAGATTATGTATGGTATCAAACACTCGCAGTTTTAATGCAGACGGGAAAAGCGAATGCAAAGCATGTCACCTGAGCCGCCAGGTAATGTTAGCGGTCTGATGGCAAGGGAAAAGGAATCCTTGAGCTATGCGATTTTAGCTCCGCTAGCTTGCGCTTCAGCGATTTCTCTGAGGTCCAAAAAGGATTAAAACCCCATAACACTTATTCTACAGACTGCATCCGTGCCGTTCATCATCATCCTTTTTTCGGGTTATCCGGCAAATCGGCAACAGAGTATGGCTACTCCTGCGTTGAGGGGATAGGGTGCGTGATCGTGACTTATGGTTTAGTGTGAGGTCTCAAACCTCAATGCCTAAAGCTGTAACCTTAGCCAGTATGTCAGAACCACTGTCTTCCTTTTGGTGACCCAATGCACGTGATTCTCCTGTGGTCACTGTGGAAATATGTGCCCCGGCTGGCTAGAAACAAATGCGTTCTGCGATGCTGTCTATCATTTCCGCTTGTTCAGATACTGGATAGTTTTGTTTAGCAAACAATATTGCTTGCACGTACTCAGGCGGTCGCTGCAGCCATGGTTCCTTCTATAAGGACTCGTACATATTCGATGTCCCTGATGGATGGCACATCTCAATTAGTATGGTAGTGGTCTTTTTGCCGGCAACTTCCAAATTACAGAGTAGCAGCTGTAACCTAGATCGTTCAGACGGTACCTTGCGAAAATCACGTCCTGCCTGACGCTACGGTAGCGGTAACCTTCGTGGGAAGCAAGGAGAGCGTCTCGTACCTCTATCAGCACATCAGCGGTGAGTTCTGTGTTATATGTGAAAACATGACCGAGTCATGAATGGTGTTTTAAGCACTGAATTTAATTTCGGAAAAATAATACCAATACTCAGGCTGCTTTAGAATGAAATTCCATATTGTGATGACCGTTGAGGTCAGTATAACGCGCTTATTATCGCCCACGCTAAACGAGATTAAACAGTGTTTAATTTCTAACTTCTAGAACTGGTTATGAAAAACAATGCAAAAATTCACGATAATACTAGGTAAAATGTTAGCTGAAATAATAACTCCGATTTAAACCAGGAAAATTGACGTACTGGAAAAATACACGTATCATCGCATACGACGAGGATACCAGAGAAGAATGAACCAACTTTGGCAGTGGGGGGCGCTCCTTTGAATCTTTCCACCGACAGAAATTCTGGGCGCTCGATTATCTCATCAGCCATTTACAATTCTGTCCCAACTGAACTGAAGTGAATTGAACTGTGTGTATAAAGGGCCCACCAATGTGAATTATTCGGACTACTACAATAACCTACAACAAAGATAGAAGTAAACGCACAATACAATGAAAATTTTATCGCGTTAGCCAAAACGTGTACAACCGTACATTTGAGCAGTGACGTAGCACGCATGAACCGGAGACTTATCAAGTTTAATGTTTTCAGGTTTAGTTAAACACAATTGTTAAACCTGCGATCCCTGCAAGCAGCACGTTCAACCCATGTCAGATTTGACTTGGCTTAGTTTTAATCGGTTCTCCATTTACTTTGCTCCGGTCAACACCAACAGTCGGCCTATGCAGATCAAGTGCCCGAGAAGTATGGTTGGATATTGAAAGCATTATATTACCAAACTTCGGGCAGGGTTCGAGCGTAGGGATAATTGTTGTCTTCGTTCAAAATCTCCAGCGGGGTGCGGCAGGGCTGCCCTATCTCGCCGTTCATTTTTAACTTCGCGATCGATGATGTCCTGAGAAAAGCTTTAGCTTGTCTGGTGGGCGCAGGTTTTGAACAACTGCCCGGTGAGAAAGCTACCGACCTAAAGTATGCGGATGACATTGCACTTCAGGAGACGACCTTCATATAATGCAACAAGCCCTGGACCGCCTGGCACTTAAAGCTTCAAGGTATGGCATATGCTTTGTGCCTAACAAGTGTAAAACACTTACCCAGGATTGGAGCGGCGCTCTTCCAAACTTAACTGTGTGCGATGTCAATCTTGAATTGGTCGACAGCTTTGTTTACCTCGGCAGTTGTATATCTCCTGGCAGTTGTGTCGAGGAAGAGATCTCACATCGTGTTCGTAAAGCGGGTGCAGCGTTTGCTAACCTTCGCCACCTGTGGCGTCGACGCGATGTTTCACTCCATAGTAAAGGCCGAGTGTACAACGCAGTGGTGCGTGCTACACTCCTTTATGGCTACGAAACTTGCTTTATCCGAGCGGAAGATGTCCGTCGGCCTTCTGTTTTCGACGCTCATTGTCTGCGTAGGATTTCTCGCATTCGGTGGCAGCATCGTGTTACAAATATATATGTCTACAAGCGGGTGTTAGGACCAGATAGCCAGGGACTTAATGAAATGCTGATGTTTGCTCGCTTGCGATGGTTGGGACATGTTTTAAGAATGCCTACTCAATGTTCACCGTACCGCGCCTTATTCGCAGAGCCTGGCAGAAGCTAGGAGAACAAATTGGTGGCAAGTCCATGGCGTGGCGCGTTGGGATGAAGAAACGCACCGTTGTGCTAGGCTCTGGTGGGGTCCAAAAGCTCCACCTAATAGTTGGCTGGAAAACTTACGCGATATGGTTACAAACCGAAGTCAGTGGCGCCAGTGTATTTTATCATGTGTGTCATAATTTTTATCTGGTATTATGTTATGCATAAAAACTACAAAATCGCATGCAGTGAAACTACAAAAACAAGCTTCTTTTTGCGCATTTGCTTTTGCATATTACACTTGCCTGCTTTCCCTTTTTTCACGCGCTTGATCATCTGCTTTTCCTGTTTCATATTGCTTGACACTTTGTCTGGCTCCAGACTTGCGCTTCATGATAATGATGATGAATATACACAACTGAAAACGATTCTCACAGGAAATGAATGCACGTATTTTGTAACTTATTGCTACTCATGAGTAGGGTGAGAATTTATCAAACTTGGGATTAAGAGACTGGGGGGTTAAATGTCCTGGGATTAAGTGTCAGTAAACCTACTTTGATATGCCGGTTTTGTGCAGTTTGCACGCAGCAGTAAGATAAAAATTAACATGAGTTAAACTTGGTGGACGATGTAATATACACGTGGGTGAGTTGAACTTGGCAGTAGACCGTTGGAACGGATTACATCGGATGTCCGGTCATGTAAAATTCTTGAAACAGTCTAGAATTCAAGGCCATCTATTAACGTGCATACTGTGTACTGAAGTCAATTGGACACTAGTGTCATTTGCCAAGATACTCAACACGTACATATACATTGTCGTGTACGATACAGTGAAAAATTATGACCAGAGCTGGATCATACTTTCATGTTAATTTACTATATCCATCAAAACGAACATCTGGAAACAACCAAAAACAAATGAAACCGTGAACTATGATTTGCTTCAGGTTTCTATTAGCCCCAATGGATTGAATTTTCTTGTACTCACAGCAGCTCAAACGCAGGGCGACAAAGCCTGTTCAACCATCAATGACAAAATACCCCTCAGAATTCTAAACTTGCATACAGTCCAATACTTATAACGGTACTCTAACTAGAGCCCATTCATGTAGATAATTATCACACCTTTCATAAATGCACAACCGCGCAATCATGTGGTTGCACTCCTTCAACAATATAGCAGGTCGAAATACCGAAAAAACGCATTTGCATCACGCGCTGTACAATTGTGGAACACTGCCTACTTACGAGTAATATGTTTGAAAATGATTTTGATGTCTTATTGTAGCAAGTTCTGGTTGAGGAGAGAAGCCGAAATCATTGCGTCACGTTATCTCAGGTCAACACAGCAGATCAACACGGCAGGTGACGCACATCTGGCCACTTATCACAATCATTCATTTTATTATGGAACAACGTTTCGGATAAAGCTTTAAGGTCAGCAGAAAACTGATTCGTGAAATGAGTTAATCCAGCTATTTTGTTCCACAAACTGCGCATTGGTGCATAAACAGTTAACACAGGTTTTGTTATGTAGTGATTATATGTGGATGGTGTCTATTGATCCGATCCCCTGAGAGCCGGACCTTTCTGCTTTTGAACCGTCTTTGGAGTTTGAGTTTTCAGTATCTTTTCACGACAATACTTCAGCTTGTGTTTATAAGGCTGCTTTTAATGTGCCTATTCTGACGTCACTGAGGATATTTGTCCTAAGTACTCGCTAAGCATGTCTGACGAAGTCTGTCATAGCACTTGTTAGGAAATATAGTTTCAAAGGAGGTGGCCCATCTCCTTTGTAATTGGATGACTGGGGTATCCTGAAGGTACTCACAACAATACACTCCTACGATGCTATCGTTTCTGCGATGGAAAATCATCGGTTGTAGTCGTGATGTTGTTGTTTAACAGCCTCCGTCGTTTTAGCAACCTCTAAAACGTCTAGAAGGATTAGAATGCGCACGTTGCTTTTCTTACAAACATCGAGACATCTCTTTCTTTCCCACTAGGTTATGTCGGTGTAGATTAGAGTATTGCACTTGAGAAACTCACGTAGCAAGTAAGAATTTGAAATAACAGTTTCCATATCCTTCTCACTGCTTAGTGTTATGTTCGGTAGACGTGATTCACCGAAATGTCGGGATTTCGGGTGACGAATCAAACGTGTATCTACTGTGGGTCAGATGGTGTCCGTACCAATCATCGCACAGTAATTTGACCATAGTTCTATGTCGTGTCTCTGTTTATTCGTGAAGTGTCTCCAGAAATTCATCTATGTTTGTACAGATTACCTGCGTCAATATTCAATATCATATGTTAATTGTGAAGCTAAAGGAATTTTTCTCCATTAATATTCTTGAATTTTCAACATAGTGTAAGATTCACGAATCAACCACCTTTACATCCAATAAAGCCTCGAGGCGCCACCTTAACAATTGTTTTCCTTTTGTTCGCGTTCCTGATGAGAAAGCAAAAAAGGATTCCCAAAACACTACCATCGTCTGACTCATTCATCCTACGTCAAAGCTTGTTTCTTTAAGTATTTTTTTCTATTTACTTGATTTCTAGTGGTCTCACACTACAACAGGCTTTTAATCACACTGTAAACACACGAAACCCGCATTCTCAGACAGCTGCAAGCCGCATTTTTCCTCATTATTCGTGGAACAATTTCATCCGCTAGAAACCCTGGATCACACACTGGTTAACAGCACAAAAGTGCAGCACACATACATACACGAATATACAAGATCGCCAATAATTTCATTGACATTAATGAATAGATCATTAGTGAGAAGGACAATGTCTTTCAGAGTTACTACACGAGAATTTCATTACTCGCAAAGGTCATGCCTAAATATCATCTCTAGTGTGGTTAAAAAGCAACAAAGTTTGGTAATACATTCCAACATTCGAAAATTTATGGTAAATTTGGTCTAACAAATGTCATGCGGTAAAAGTTTGCGCATGCTGTAGTACCAGTATCGTGCAAAATTTACAATGATTTAAGATTCAAGATTCAAGATTTATGGTTGAAAAAGCAATTAACATTGCAATAACCATGGAGTGGAACTATTGGTACAAATGTACATATGTATAAATAAAATCAAAATCAATGGGACGATGACAGTTTATTAATAGTTGGGGGCAAAATTCGGATTAGTTCTCATATAATCGTCAAGTTTCGATTTGAATATAGATAAACTGTTTGAGCCTACCAAATCGGCAGGTAAAGAATTCCAAACAAAGCACACACGCACCAAATAAAAATACCTGCGCCAGTTCCGTTTGGAATGTGGTATTTCCAACTTGCAACCACGACCACAGCTGTTGCTGGAAGTTCGAAGGTGGAATAATAAATCCAGGTGGTGGGAAACAGTATTAAGTATTTTGTATGCGAGTATGAGATCAACTCGCATTCTTCTTTTTCGAGTGTCCTCAGTTCCAGTCGTCTGAGTCGCACGGTGAATGGCATATTTTCGAGTCCAATGACAAGCTTAGAAGCTCTCTGATATATGCGATCCAGAAGTAAGATGCTTTTTTGGAGCCAGGCTTGTGCGGCATAGTCTGGAACAAAGCATTCAAATCGTTTTGCAGCAAAATACAATCATCAGCATTGCTGATTCGCCTCAATACTTTTATATCGTCATCAAACAATACCATCTTACTGTCATTTGTTATTGGTATATCGTTCATATAGATTAGGAACAGTATTGGTCCAGGCCTTGTGGAACACCTATAGTGACATCGATTTTCTTCGATAATAGGCCGTCCACACGATCTCTAATGTGTCTTTTGCTCAGGTAATCACTTATCAATTCATATAGTCTTCCATCAATACTGTGCTTCATTAGCTTGTTCAAGAGTAAATTATGATCAACTCTGTCGAGAGCTTTAGAAATGTCCAAGTAGCACGCATGAATGCAGCCCCCAGCATCTACAACTGAGAGATTTCTGCAAAATCCATGTTGAGCAACTGCCAAAAGTTGGTTCGTTTCCGGATGTCGCACTATTTCTGCGGTTATTATTTGCTCAAAATCTTTTGATACCGAATACAGCAATGTCACCGGCCTGTAATTTTTAACTTAAGAACGCCAACCACTTTTGTAAATGCGTATTATTTGTCTCAGTTTCCATTCTTTTGATACCATGCCAGCTTGGAGCAAATTATTAAACCAGCAGGATCTGTCTTGAGTAGGTACGCATTGAGCAATACATTCTCGATATCAGACTCGCATTTTAGTGTTACCTTGAGCATGCGAGGTTGGCAAATATGAGCTGAAGTTGAGTGGCGAGTTAGACGAGTCATTTTTTCCGCGATTACGTGTTCAATTTGCATTAGGTGGCAAAGTTGAGACCATTTCTCAAGGCCGTATTTCTGTTTGCTATCAAACAGGCCTTCTTGCTAACGTTCGTACATATCACGCTCAGCGCGTATGGGGAGTTCTTTTTGCGTACCGGAAAGTAAAATGTTCGTGAATTTAAAACATTTGGGATTGACTTTGTGCGTCGGGTACAGCAGTTGTGAAGTGTACAGCTGAGGTCGACCGTAACAGCATATCTCGGTAAGAATTTCCTACTTCCGCGGTCGTTTTAACTGATTCCAAAACGTGATTAACCCTGCTTTTTTGGCACACCAATAGCCTTAGTCTCAGATTCATTCAGTGGTGGTTCCGAAATCGTTGTATTGATGTTATGGTTTACATTAGTGGTCATTTGCGTACTCACATGATTTACCAATAATTCCTCCAGGCTCAACTCGAAACTGGCCAGTCTACGTTCTAATTTGGCTTCAAAATTATCGGCACCGTGCAAGGATTTAACTCTGCAACGAACACAGACATAGCAGGCGCCTATAAACTTTTCATTATTTATTAATGCTATCGAATCACAAGGGCTAAAGTACGGCCACATTTACGATGGATTTTACCCATACTCAGAAAACACGTTATGACTTTACTCGCCATGGTGCCCACCGGTTGTTCACAGAATAACACAGCCAGGTGTTAGATTTGAATAGAAGTATGCAGCTATCAAAGCAATACCTTGAAGACTGGGTAAATCGGAGTGGTAGAGCTGACCTTTGGATGCCGATCCACATAGTGGATCTAGGGCAACCATTAAAATTAATGTGAAAAAGCAAGCAATACAAACGCGAGTTTTTTTACGGCTTTGTGTCTTAATATCATTACTATTTATGGAGTGAAACAATCACACATTTCATGTATGCTACTTCTGTCATTTATCCATAAATTTGAGTGCTTTTATGTGGTCATCTGAGTGTAATGTGATTTTTAAGCGACGCTGTTGGTATTGGTTTGGCTTGTAAGATGGAACAGCCGATTTCGAACAACACATTCGTCCCCCACAATAAACAATTCATTTTTCTTGAATGAATGATTGAAGATAAGGTAACTGAGAATAATTTTTATTCCTTATTTCGAGGAAAGAATTGACTTCCGTTTATTCTGTTAAGCTGTAGCTATTATTTCTGTCATGGTTTATCAGAAAAGATTTTTTATTCAGGATATGCTCATGTATATCGCACCGCAATTCATTTTTCTTGAATGTAATGGGAAAAGACGTTTATTTTCCCTAAAAGCTCAATATCTTTAAAGATATTATAACTCTATTATGATACTATGTCAAAATAGATTTGAATTATTTGGCGCGAAAACCATGTTTATTATTTCATCATTGCCGCATATTATCGTCCTTTATTCTCATTGGTCCATCGAGGCCTTGACGCGGTTTCAATGTGCTATTTTCCAAGGTTATTTCCTTTTACATTCTAAGCCTATATATATGGATGAGTAAACCATGTTTGTCATTATTGGAAGTGAGCTGCCATACGAACTTCTCTGAAGCCTTCGTCTTCTCTCTCAATAGTCGGTCGGGCAATATCGTGGGACGCATATCCAGGTGCAATATTAGCTCCGTATCAAGAACGTAACAGAATGATTGATTGATTGATTGATTGAAGATAAGGTAACGGGGAATAATTTTTAATACTTATTTCGAGGAAAAATTTGACTTCCGTTTATTCTGTTAAGCTTTACCTATTATTTCTGTCATGGTTTATAGGAAAATTTTTTATTCATGATATGCTCATGTAATAGCTCTGCTATCAAAACCTAATGTTACCGAATTATCGAGCGCTGCCCGCAGAGATGGTCCAGAGCAACTGAAAATTGGTCGTTTCGCGCAGATTTGCTAACTCTCTTTGTGAAAATCGTTATTTGGGTTAGACTATCACCGGTTGAGTGAAAGTGCGGATTGGGCATCTTGTAAGGGACAGATGCGGTTACAACAGATTGTTCGGAGGCAATCACGTTCCGTGTTCTAACTTCGAATACGTGGTGCTCTACGCTGCATGACCCTCGATGCGGTTGCGCTGTAATCCCGTCACCCACCGGTTTTCACAGCCCATTTATGATTTCACTTCGATTCATCCCTGATGTAAACCATTCAGACGTTTGTCGTGTTAGCCCGTGAATCAGTGCTTGGACCAATTCTTTTCCTGATGTATGTCAACGACTTACCTAAACTTGTTCGCTGCAAAATCCTGATATTTGCGGATGACATCAAGCTGTGGACACACGTACGCACAACTGAGGATTGCATACAGCTT
>JACCGJ010012078.1:0-11428 GCA_013407085.1 Atriophallophorus winterbourni
GCTACAAAAGGACATCAAGCTGCTCGAGAGGATTTATCACAGAGCAACTAAATTGGTTGGCTGCCTCCGCAACCTACCATATGAGAATCGACTTCAGCATCTTAATTTGGATACACTGCTTCGCAGAAGGGTTCGATTTGATCTAATACTAACTTACAAAATAATGAACTCAAAGGCGTACCCTCTGAGGCATTTATTTCGCCTCCGTTCAAGCCATGCCACACGTACTCACCCATTGGCATTTGATATTCCACATTCCCACCGGAACTGCCGTCGGTTCTTCTATTCGGCGCGCGTTTGTTTCTTATGGAACTCCCTACCGTCAGATATTGTCCAATAATCTAGTGAAAGGATTTTCAGGAACAAATCGGATATATTTATGCGTAGTAATCCCACCCTACATCCCGTTTATATAACATGATTTTTTTCCAAAAGAATATTTTTTTGCCCATCATACCGCCACAATTCATGACATTTTTTGCAACTACAAAACTGTCGATCTTCCTGATGACTCAATTTATTGTTGTATATATATTTATTGTCCTTATACGAATATCCTGTCTTGTTGTACACCTACGAGCTTTTTATACCATAAATTCTTGAATCTTCTTGAATCTTCTTGGACACATTCAAGTAACTGCGTCTCGTTCTGGTGCTGTATAACTTTCTACCGTATTGGCACCTTTGCATTTACTTATATTGTGTGAAACTTGTGGCTAACGTCAATCGGCCTTAGGATCCACGTTTGTTTGAATAAGCTTTTACGTGTCTTGTTCAACGTGTTCACCGCTTATCCGTCTTCTGGTTTCCTGTTAAAGTTGCACGCAACATGAGCTCAGATTTTTCAATCGCCATCACTTCTCTCATCATCTATTTCGGGTTGTGCTCCACGGCGACTAAACAGTCTCGCTAGGAACAATCTCTTTTGTAGGGATTACAACCATAATGCTCTGTAGGTCGGTCTCCCTCACACGGTGTCTGTATTATCTGCTTTCAGCATCTGTTCTCCCGCAGACGACACAATTCCGTAAGAGCAAGTTCTTCCCGATTCGCGTATGGTCAATGTCAAGAGCTTTCATATCCCTTTTTGCAAACATATGTTACGCCAAGTGCACTCTGTCCGATGGTCGACTTCCTCATTGCAACTCATCATAGAGTAGATCTTTCGGAATACGACCATTTTCCATTCTGCACACATTACCCAGCCAGCGCTGTCGTAGTAGGGTGGGCATGCTCTCTAGACCAGCTTTAGAAAACACTTCTTCGTTCGTTACTGTGTCCATTCACGATATGTTTAAGTTAATGGAAAGCATTCAGCATCCGTTCGTGTCTTGCGTGGATGGTCGAGGTCTCATTGCCGTAAAGTAAGGAAATTGTTACTGGATTCGCGGCTGGATGCAAACTCCATAGAGTCCAAATGACTGTGTTAAATACTTTCAAGAATCAAGATTTTATGGTGAAAAGAGCTATTGCATTACATGAACCATTGGACAACGGCTATAATAACACAAGGGATGTAATCGACAATTCCATTGAAGTGTGTGGTTTGTGTGGGTTCATATGTGGTCAACATACGGGGCTGGTAGTGGAGTGCTTTTTGATATAATTCAAAGTAATTCAAAGTTCAAAGTAATTCAAAGTTTTAATGGTCCAAAAAGCAAATACTTTACAGTAACCACAGATTAAAAATATAGGGAATTCATAAAAACAAAACAAATGTTTTATACATATGGTAAGTCAGCACGTGTATTCAGGTGCAAGGTTGGGTTTGGTTAACATATACTTGTCAAGTTCAGCCTTGAACATGTTCAGGCTTGTTACGCAAATGATATGTCGGGGCAGGGAGTTCCATAGAAAACAGACTCTGACAGCAAAGAAAAACCTTCGACAATTTGATCTGGAGTGTGGAATAATTAACTTGTATCCATGCGATCTGCTACCACGTGCTTCTTTCGCGCTGTAACCATGTGTTCATATGGGTGATCCCTGTATGCGAATGTTGAACAAGCCAGATCAAGTCAAAGAGGTTTTAGATTGCATCCTATCCTCGTATGGCCTGTTGTATAGACCGGTCACCAGTTTTGTAGCGCGGTGGTATACCCGTTGCAGCAAGGTCATGTCCTTTTGTAACCATGGGGACCATGCTTGAACAGCATACTCCATTGTTGGTCTGATATAGGTGTTAATTTGAAATCGTGGTAGCGTTCACAATATCCTTATCCACAGAAAGCAAATACCCATCGAGAAGAAATGACGTCTACAATCGAGTCTTGAGTGCAGTATATCGAGATAACTTGAATGACTCCGTGTATTCTTAGGGGAACTGACTTCTATCAAATAACGGAGAGGGTGATTTTTCATCCGCAGTATTTTAAATGTTAGCATCATGTCACTCGCATTTGTGTAAAATCATTCAATCCCAGTATGATCCTTCATGTCATTATATCGGAGGTTCTTGACATACCGGCTCTCATCAAACGTAAAATCGATATAGAAGTGTGTTCGAGAATAAATAAGCCGGAAGACTGCGAAATGCTCCAGAAGGATCTGGACAACCTCCACGTTTAGTCCCTAACAATCACCTATTTTTTCAATTTCAAAAAGTGTCACATGTTATACCTTGTAAAATATGTGGAGTTGCAATATTTTCTTGGTGAACACAGCCTCTAGTGGACCATGGAACAAAAGGACTTGGGTTTGTTAATAAGCAATACCCTAGGGATGTCGAGCCACTGCAACTCCGTCTATCGCAAAACATGATAGAAATTGTCACTCCTAAAGAGAATTTTCGGAAGGTTCTCAAAACAGACAATTCCTTGTATTATTCATACGTACATCAGACCCACAATGGAATCTACAGTTCAAGCATGGTCGCCATGGCTTAAAAAAGATGTTGCGACTTTGCAACGAATATATCATCGAGCTATCAAACTTGTCATCGGACTCAGCCGGAAACCATACAATGAGCGAATCAAAACTCTAAATTTATTTGATTATCCACGTCGTCGTCTCCGAGGGGATCTGATTCTGGTTTACAATATTTTGAATACCGAAAATCACCCACTACAATGCTTATTGAATCTACGGAGCTCGCATAAGACAAAAGCTCACACATTTACTCTAACTGTCCCTCACTCGATACTCAACTGTAGACGACATTTTTTGCCGTGCGAGTTTGTTTTACTTGGAACAATCTGCCAGATAATGTTGTAAACTCACCAAACCAGCAAACTTTCAAGAGAATCCTTTATGCCTTTTTTGACCCCTAACCCGTGCATCGACAAAAACTATACAATCCTTACAAACCATGCATCTACATTTGTTATCCCGCCAATCGAAAACAATTTTTTAATTGATTCTTGAATTGCTCAGTAAGCAACCTAATCCCAATTTTGTTCGTTATATTATTCGTTGTTGCCATATTATTCTGCGGTTTTTTGTAGAGCTCTAGACGATTAAAATTGAATTGAATTGAATTAAAACCAACCCCATCCGTATCGATTTTGTGCTCTGATTTGTACTTTTCGTTGGCCCGGTTCGCTAAACGCGTCGTCTGAATGAAAGTCGTCAGTGGTAAGGTCAAATCTGTCACGTGTCGCAGCTGTTCGAACACGTGTCACGCAAAATGTTACAAATCATTGACCACGGAGGCGATATCGATCCTTAATGATGAAAACATGCCTGGTGTATGCTACGTGTGTAATAATTGTCAAGCTAAACCAAACGCAGATTTAGCTGCTCGAATAAGTGTCCAGCTAAGCAACCTGGATGATCGGATGCTAAGCTTAGAGCTTCTCATACAAACGTTGAAGGCATCGGTAGAGACTCTGGTCACCGCTCTGAATTCTCAGTCTGCCCGTATATGTTTCGATAAATCGGAAACCACTGACGGTACTATCTGTCAGATAAAAGCTGCATCTTCGCAGATAATTCAACACGAAGGTTCAACTGTTGCCAATGTGTCGGAGAGTCTTGAAGAGCGTTCTTTTCATCAAAAGACCACCTTTACAAAAGCGACTGTTAAAGGCCTGTCTTCCCAAAACATCGCTGGTCCACAAAAAATTATGGAACCAAGGCCACCTGCTCATATGAATCTGCAGAGCAGAACACGCATTCAGTGAGTTGTTGGACGATATTCCTCTTTATAACCACATTACATGTAATACCCGATACCGCGGAAACGACTTACCCTCACTCTTAGATCTCGTTCTGACAAGCAATGAACATGACATTGATAACGTTGCTTACGAAAGTCTACTGGGACTAAGTGATCACGTCGTCATCCAGTTTGACTATCTGTTTGAAGCTGTAAAAACAAATGATGCCCGTAAAAGAGTTAGGCGGATCAACACTATGGCGTTGAGTGATGCTCTGAAAAACACGTTTAACTGCCAACCGGAAACCAGCAACGTACATGACTTTTGGATATGGCTAATATCTAATCTCAAAAGTTCAATCGAAGTGAGCTCCGAATTTGTCCTCAGGCACTCAAGAAAAAACTTTGAATTTAAATTAAGAAGCTGAACTCGTAAGTGGTTAACGGTACGAAACATTGCTTGGCGACACCATCGGCAAAACCCATCATCCGAGACCTGGGAAACATTCCGTTTACTGCGGAACAAAGTAAGCAAATTTGTCATCCAAGATAAGTTGTGCTTCCAAGAAGTGATATCAAGCATGATGGAGCGAAACCCCAAAATACTATATCATATGGTTAACGATCAAGCTAAGGTGAAACCTGGAGTAGAGTCCGTGAACACATCAGCTGGACCAACAACAACTGCAGCAGAAACTGCTGATGCTTTAGCCACGTTTTATTCATCGGTATTCAACCCGATACAACATGCAATAAACAGCCCAAATCCAAAACTTTCAAACACGGTTGCCCTAAGTGAAATAAGTGTCACTGAGAAACGCGTCCTCCAAGGTTTATTTAATCTTAAAACCGGAAAGTCTCCTGGGGCCGACGGAATAACCCCGAAAATATTGAAGCAATTTTCGAGTTTGCTATACAAAACCACTCACTTATTTGTTCGAGCAAACACTGACAAGTGGAGTGATTCCTACAGATTGGAAACGAGGAATAATTTCTCCAATTTACAAAGGTGGAAATCGCTCTGATGTTTCCAATTACCGACCCGTTACTCTGTTACCAGTGATTTCAAAATTACTTGAGCGACTCATTGTTGACGATCTAATGAAACATTCGAGAATAATCAGTTGCTTTCGAGGAAGCAGTATGGATTCAGACGAAATTATTCCTGTTTGTCTAATTTACTTGTAACGCTAGATGATTGGACAAAATCGGTAGATAAAATACAAGCAATACACGCGTGCTACTTAGATATTTCAAAAGCATTTGATCGTGTTGACCATTCCCTGCTACTGCAGAAGCTTGAAAGGCTTGGTATCACTGGAAAGTTGCTGAATTGGCTAAATGACTACCTAACAAATCGCACTAACCAGGTACGTGTTGATGGTGCATTATCCAAACCAATTGCAGCAACTAGCGGAGTTCCCCAAGGCTCAGTCCTTGGTCCGATCCTCTTTCTGGTTTATGTCAATGAACTACCTGAATTTGTTCGATGTAACATTTCGTTAGTTGCGGACGACATAAAGATTTGGCGCAGCATTCGTAGTCCAGAAGACTGTCTGCTATTACAAAAGGATCTTGATACGATTCACAGCTGGTCATTGAAGAACAAACTGTCGTTTAACTTCCACAAATTCAAGCTCATGAATTTGGAGAATCGAGTAAAGTTCACATATAATATAGGTTCACATGTCCTTGAAAATTGCAGTGATGGTCTCCGTTGCTCAAGAAGGATGTCGAACTTATGCAGCGAATCTATTACCGCTCAGCAAAACTAGTTCACAGCATCCGAAACAAACCATATAAAGAAAGGATAGCTCAAATGAATCTGTTCGATTTTCCCTATCGACGAATCAGAGGAGACCTTATATTACTTTACAAGCAAGGCTTTCGATTCCGTAAATCACCGCCTTCTAGAGATTAAGCTTGCAGCAAAAGGCATTCGTGGTAGTCTACTTGTTTGGATAAAGGCCTTCCTTACAGGTAGGACATTCCGAGTTAGAGTAGGATCCACGCTGTCGAATCAAACCGACGTGATCAGTGGTGTACCCCAAGGTTCGGTACTTGGTCCTCTTCTATTCCTGATTTTCATCGATGACTTGTCCTCTGCATTGCAGTGCCCATGCTTCATTTTCGCGGATGATGTGAAATTCATCGGATCAACGGATGAAGATACCTTGATGCACGACCTTGAGCGGGACATAAACTGGTCATACCAGTGGGATCTCCCACTGAACCTAAATAAGAGCCAACTCTTGTCAGCACTGGTTGATAAGATTTCGTTCCAGGTGGCGGGGAATTCCCTCAGTGTTAAAGCCACACAGTTTGTTAAGGATTTGGGTGTACTGGTTAGGAAAGACTTCAAATGGGAGGACCAATGTGGCGCTGCGGCTCAGCGTGCACGCAAGGTACTTTTTCGGCTGAAATCAGTGCTATCGAGCAGAAGACCCGATGTATTCCTGCCACTGTACAAGGCATTAGTTCGGCCGCATCTTGAATACTGTGTTCAGGCGTGGTGTCCTCACTACAAAAAGGACATCCTTCGACTTGAAAGTGTACAGCGCCTCGCAACTCGCATGATTGAAGGTCAGCGAGGGAAACCGTACGCTGTGCGCCTAATGTCTCTCGATCTTTTCTCCCTTAGGCGCCGTCGTTTAAGAGGTGACTTAATAGAAACCTTTAAGATCTTGAAGGGTTTGAGTGGCGTGCAAATGAACGACTTCTTTACCTTAAGCCCCGAGCTGGGCACCCGGGGCCACTCACTTAAAATTGCTAAGAAACGATGTCGGCTAGACTCCAGGAAACACTTTTTCAGCCTTATGGTTGCTAACTTCTGGAACATTCTTCCAGAAGAACTTATATCCTGCAGTACCGTGTCTAGTTTTAAGCAGGGTTTGGACCGCAACTGGGGTAAGTTTTTCCGGAATACTCTCCTTAATTGCTACACAAGCTTAGGTATTTCATCCTTTAGCGTTATCCTGTAAATAAAGTGAGGGCTAGAGGTCTCTGTGTTTTTATTTTATTATACACAATGCTACTTCAGCTGACCTCTCACCGTGCCGGTGAAGAGAAACTGCTTTTTCTTTTTCCAGCATCGGCTATAACTCGGTGCTTCCTAAGTTCAACCCGGATAATCTCTTGGCTTCGCGATCGGCGAAGATTTCAAATAGGCAAAAATAATAAACGTTTTGGCAGTGGTGAGTGCTTCTCTGCAGCTTTCCACCGAAAGAAATTCTGGACGCTCGATTGGCTTGTTAGCCACATACTGTCCTGTGCAAACTGAACAGAACTGAACTGTACATTCTATACACCGAGCCATCCCTTACAGGATTTATTCACGCGAAGGGATACGAGAAATTATCGGACCCATGAATATGTGCTGGTGGTACCCCGTTCCCGCATGAACTGCAGAAGGTATTTTTACTCTTTCCATGGTGTTGGTGTTCAACTTGTGTTCGCCGAGCTTGCGTAGTTGTTCTTGGACGTTTCGTCATCAGGCTAGATGACATCATCAGCAAAACTTCTTTCGAAGCGTCTTGTAGTTGGAATTCGCTGGTTAATATACTGTTTGCCTGTCTGTCCACGGTCACTCTCGCGGATTGGTCGAGTTCATGTTATGCCTTCTCCGTGAGCGATTTCTCATTGGTCCATATGTTGCAGCCAGTTGGAGATGCTGGTTAATTGAATTTGTTGTTGAGTGCCACGTTTCCTCTGGCTAATTTTCTTGTGCGGTCTCAGTCGAACTGATGCTCAAATTGATCAATATGTATTGAAATCAGTGAATTCCGGTCATGTCTGCGTACGGCCAACTGGTGTTCATGTAGTCTTGTGCTGAGTTTGCGGCCTGTTTGTCCGACGTAGTTCTTTTCGCAGTCTCTGCATGAAATCTTGTAGACGATATTAGACTGTTCTTCTTTTGCCACTTTGTCTTTCGTGTTATTGAAGTGGTTGCGAAGTGTTGATGCTGGTTTGTGCGCGATGTCGATTCCAAGTGGCCGAAGTACCCGAGCTGCGATTTCGGAGATATGTTGGATATAGGGCAGAGTGCGTCTGCTTCTGTTTTCTTCTGGGTTTCTTTGTTGGGGGCGGTTGAACCTGTTGCGTAGTATGAAGCTTCTTGGATATCCATTTTTCTGGAAAACTTTGAACAGATATTCTTCTTCTTTTCTCCTCAGTTCATCTGTACTGCAGTGGGTTGCCGCTCTTTTGAATAGGGTTCTGACGCAACTGCGTTTGTGAGTGTTTGGGTGCTTGTTGTGAAAGTTTAGTATGATGTGTGGTTTTTCGGTAGACGCAGGTCTCCAAGGTTCCTTCGCTTGTCCGCTTCACTTGAACATCCAGAAATGGTAAACAGCCGTCAAGTTTAGTTTCCTTTGTAAATTGGATTCCAGTAAATACACAATTGAGTAGTCGATGTGATTCATCCAGTTCTGTTCTTTTCATAATCACGAAGGTGTCGTCCACGTAGCGGATCCATAGTTTTGGTCGGAAGTTTTGCTGATGATGTCATCTAGCCTGATGACGAAACGTCCAAGAACAACTACGCAAGCTCGGCGAACACAAGTTGAACACCATCCACATCATGAGCTACGAATACTCTGTCCGTGTCAGTTTTACTTGGAACAGTTCACATTTTACCGTTGCTCACTCCACTAGCTTGCTTGTCTTTAAGACGAAATTAGACGAATTTTTATTGCATTATTTGTTTCCCGAACACTCATATACTGCTTAATCTACTTCCTTATCTTGTTTATACACTTACATGCCAATTTTTACCATCCTATGGTTGTTGTTAAGCTTGTTGCATTAAAAACCTTAAGTTATCTTGAATTAACGTTTGGTGTCCTTAGCAGACGAATTTGAAGCTGTTTCGGTTGTGAACATTTGACTGGCAACCCAAACTTTCCCATAAAACAATAAATTTCATCGTCTGTATGTGCATTTTATTCTGGGAATTTGCAGGATTAAATTAATCTTTGCTGAAAATTTGTTCAAACAAATAAGGCTATTTTCTTCTTCTCATGCAAAAGTCGTTTGCTGATTGCGGGGTCAGTGATCAGCAAAGGTGGTCTGCCATTAGTCATTTGAACACGTGATTAAGAACAAAGAAACTTTTGTCTGAAAAATCACATTGAAGATACTTTATACCCTTTGTATCAACATCACGTTTCCAAAAGGAGCTTCTTATTGAACCATTACAGTCACATTTATCAAGTTGATATATTCTGAAATATTTTGACATGTAATTTCTACAGATCTTGCAGTTCCTACTGGATTAGCGCATACAACGCATGACTAGTCTTGGGGTGTGATGCAAATATATAGCAAATATGGATTTTGGATTCAACTCTGTACGTTCAACCCTCATCATTTTGTGTGTAGTCGTTATGAGTTAATGTTCCGTCCTCCAGTTTCAACTTTTCTATACTTTCCCTGGATTTGCCTTTCGATTGGGCGTAGTTATAACATCGTCTGAGTCTACTCTTCACACCCCTAGCTAACGACTGTTCGAATTTCTATTTGAGCAAACGGTGTAATCAAAAAGCAAACGGTCTGGAGATGTTAATTAGGGCATGCACGAAATAAGTTGGTACAGTGTCAGCTGTCTAATCAAATTGAATTGACAACCGACGCAACTTGACTGAGGACAACTTCTGTGGTTTCTTTATCATTATCGATAATTATCTGATTGAAAACAACGGATACCGTAATAGATGGTGCATATTATCAGTCGACCAGAGGATGTAATTCAATGTAATTCAAGGTTTTTAATGGTCTAAACAGCAACAAGCTTACCAACAACCTTAGGATGGTGAAAATTGAAATGTAAGGAATTAGATTAAGGAGTATATAAGTGTTCGGGAAACGAATAATGCAATAAAAATTCGTCTAATTTCGTTTTAAAGTCATGCGAGCTAGTGGAGTGAGCAACGGTTGAAGGTAAACTGTTCCGAGTGAAACAGACACGGACAGAAGAAAAAATACCTTCTACATTTCAGGCGGGAATGGGGTACGACCAGCACATATTCATGGGTCCGATAATTTCTCGTATCCCTTCGTGTGAATAAATCCTGTAAAGGATGGTTCGGTGTATGGAATGGTTTGCAGTGAACCAAATGACCCAAAATCACATGATTACGCGAAAAGTGGCGATAAAGACTTTACTGTTACTTTTGTGCGACTATCCCCTCCTGGAGGATGAGTCGGTTTCAATGAAGATTTTCGGGAATTTGGGTACAAAGCGGCGTCCCCAGCACCACTTGGCGTTTGTTCGAGTCAGCTTCTCTAGCCTTTACACAACCAAGTGTGACCTGCAAGGCAGCTATGAGTTGCCAGAAAGAGGTGGTGTGCACCAACTAACCGTTCCAGATTTGTCCTCATGGTTTTATCCCGGAGCCTTTCCCGCAATCGGGTATCCCGCAAGGCAGCGAAGGTTTAGAATCAGGGTTTTCCTTCCCTTAGATGAAATGCACTCCCAGGCTAACGAGCTACATCTGCCCGAGGCGATAAAGAGCCGGATGTTGATAACTTGGCCCACATTAACTGATGACCTAAGATGTTTGCATCATGAACCGGAAGTCGGCCGATAATCCGAGCATCACGTGGTGTGTGTGCAAACAGTTCTTATATAAATGCCCAGTTTGTGTGACTGAAACCAACGTAATTAATCGTTTTGCTCGAAACGTGTTGACTTCTCGTGTAATACAATATCACTAATTTGTAAACAAAGTTACAATTGAATGCCGCTATTAACTGTGTAACTTATTCATTGTTTCAATGCTCACTGATCCAAATCAGTAATTTGTGTTTTTGGGATTGGGGGTGGATAACATTTGATACATTGTCCTTAAGTTTTGGATCGTAAAGTAATCGATACAAGGAGAGTCAACGAAGGTAGACAACAGAGCAATTTCGTTACTTGTTCAATGAACACAATTAGAGTAGTTGTCGATGGATACATGACAAATCCTGCGCTATGTGACTGTCCATAGTAGGTCTTGAGTGGTTATTGGTACGTATTAATTCCAAAAGTAAACAGTAATTTTCGAACCCGTATCCCGTTGAGTCCATGATAACATGCGAAGACAAAACCAGAGCGAATTTTCAATCGTAATTTACAAAACATTCCATACCTCGAATCATCCCTTACAGGATTTATTCACACGAAGGGATACGAGAAATTATCGGACCCATGAATATGTGCTGGTCGTACCCCATCCCCGACTGAACTGTAGAAGGTATTTTTGCTCTGTCCGTGTCTGTTTTACTTGGAACAATTTACCGTTGCTCACTCCACTAGCTTGCATGAATTTAAAACGAAATTAGACGAATTTT